>JANEHU010002597.1:0-58526 GCA_027563435.1 Nasonovia ribisnigri | reverse complement strand
GGCTATATTTATATTCGTTCTTTTCGACGGACAAAATCGCCTGCAAAGTCGTGCCGAACGCACAAAATTACGAGCTCGAAATGATCGTAGAGTTCATGTCGAGTGAAAAACAAAAAACCATTTTTAAAAATAAAGGGTTGAATAGTTTCGATTTCGAGCTGATGTTGAACGACAGAGTTCATCAATATACGCAGAACTTGTCACATAAAAACTCGTGCACGAGTGATTTTTTTCTTCCAATTATCTGCCGTTATGTATGATTTTTAGAAAATCTATGTGAACCCACAACCACGAGAAGTGTGACGAAAAAGTGACAAAAAATTAGTCATGTAAGTGGACTCGGCTCAAACCACCAGAAAATATTTGCGAGACTCGATTAATTTTTTCCAGGGTTTACTTATAGGTATACTATAGAGACTAAGCCGCTCAGAAATGTCCATAGTCCCCTAAACATTTCCTACATTTTGTTTTAAGCTTATTCGATATTATCAAAGTAGGACTTTAGGCCCCCCCCCATATTCTAAACGCTTTTTGCGTCTATGACTGCTTGAGAACATATTAGATTTATTAAAAAATTACTTATCTGTCCATGGGTATTAGCTCAAATTTAGGACCTAGATTAGCCATTAGGGCCCCAAGTTGGCCCCATTTTGACTTTGGACTACCCTCAGTTTGTTCGGCCTATAAATTATAATAGGTACATCGACGTTGTACTGCTCGAACTAAACGCGGCTCGGTTCGAAATTCGAACTTTTCGAAATTCGAATGTACGGTGTTGGCTGATTTTATAAAGTGCACTATTAATTGATCATTAAAAATATAATCTACATAATTGTAAATATTGAAAGAAAGTTCATGGGGGATGATATCTCCCTCACTCTCCTCCATCTCGTATGAGACTGCCACCGATCTCATAAAGTCACACGAGCTTCAGAGACGTTTTTACAAAACAATTATAATATTATTGTCGTACATAAAATGTCGGAGTCCGTATAAAATACCGTCCCGTCTACATTCAATCAATAAAATTGCCTATTTAAAGCCCCGTAAAATCGTACCTATCTAACTTTGTTTTCTTTATACGCATAAAAACTAGTTGGTAGGTACTTCCAAACTCAAAATCGTCACCAATAACGTCCAGCTAGGCCACTTTGATAACACATAAACACTCTGACGCAGATCGTCTATCGTTATTAGAGGCATTTAGAAATCAAACACCGTTTAATATCCATAACTCGGTCGTGTTTTACTATTCGATTGTAATTAAGGATATTTTTGAAGTAGTACGATATTGGTAAATGCATATCCTTACATATTGCCGTTAGTCGTTGTTGACGGGGAAAACGCATTCAAGGCCTATCGAATAGATTCGCAAGGTCTAAAGACTCGTTCAAGACGGATACTGGGGAGGGGGTTATCTTTTTAAATTTAGTTTGTATTAAACTGGCAAAGAAATTCGCTCATAACCACTCACATATTATATTTGTTTCTTTTATCATAGGTAACATTATTAATGTTGGCAATATGCTCAATAAATAATATTAGCCAGCGCCTTATTATGACATATTATACATTAATTTTTTTTTTTTTTTTTTTTTTTTTATTGATCTTATTAAAGCCCGGCAACTGTGGCCATTAGCATTCATTGGGTGGTTTGTTTGTGTGGGGAGGGTACGGTAGGTTTTGGATTGTGTAGATTTGGTACACGTGTGTGTGGCAGAATTTTTGAGTGGGCACCCGTGGGTATCTGCCATGCCCGAGAGGGGGAAAGCGATTACTCTCTCCAGACACCGTGACTTGCCCGAAGAGAGGAGCCACCCGTGACCGAGGTTCGAACTGGTGTCGGCTGCGTCGCAACCGACGCCTTAGACCGCTCGGCCACCACGTCCCCATGTTATGTTTATATTCGGTCGAAAATAGATATTTAAACGAAGAAGAAAGGTTTTAATTTTGTGTTATATTTTAAAAATATTATTCGTATGGCTACTTGAAACTTCTAAAGTATAGTATTATAATACAGTATTATATTATACAAAATATATTATAATAAAGAAATAATAATAATTCAACTTAACCGGCTACCCGCCGCTACCGTAATAAATAATAATAACAACATTATAAACAAAATATAAAATATCCTAGGCTGACAAACCATCTCCGCTCAGAATCGTTTTTCGTATACTCAATGATATTATAGGTATCAGGTAATAATATTATAGGTATAATATTAAAATTTAACATGATGAATTACATTCACCCACTTGCAACCTACTGTACAGCAGAGCAAATTCCACTTCCTCGCTTTTTTTGGTTTATTTTTAAAAATGTGATACATTTTTTTTAGTTTAATGGTGTTATTTTTATTGAACAACTTGGTATTAGTGCGTTATAATTTAAATTTATTTAAATTATAGAACAATTCACAAATGTACACAATCACAAGCTGATGGAAATGATTTTGAATGGCTTGAAACATAAAGCCCCTTATTTTTGGGTTTTTGGTATTACCACGACAATTAATTTAAATGTATTATTACTTATAACACCCCCACCTCACGCCATTGAAAATTTCTAGGCACGCCACTGACTTAAGGTCACCACGGTATTGTCTTTAAACATATACTATAGCTATATTATATAAGTAGGTACATTTAAATTAATAATTCCATTATTGTTCTTCCCATTATAATAATATTATTCATGTTTTTTTTATTTCATTTAATATTTAAATAATTTGAATATGAAGCAAGTCATCGTCGACTTTATGATATCGTCGATATTATAATTTTGAATAAAGACTAAAATGTATAATATTATAATATAGGCACATTATATAATACCTATTATACGATGTATATTATATAGTTACAATGTATACCATATTAATATCATTCGAAAACTAACTCGTCGTGCTTATTATTATTTTTTAATACCTGACAGTTTTTAAATACTATATAATTATATTTATAACATATTGGCTAAAAATCGCGTTTAAAAAAAATGTGGTAGTCATTTAATTTACAGTAGGTACATAGATATAGGTAGGTACGTATTTATATTATATCATACCTACTATGTACAATTTATACAATAATTTTTGACCTTACCTGTAAAACGTATTATATATAATAACTTTAATATTTTGGTTCCAAAGACTTTCAATTTGAACAGGTGCACGATACAAGACCTAGCCATATCTATTATTTAAAGTGCAAGGTTAAGTTTGTATTTTTCATTTTTAGAATAATATTGTTAAAATATTTATGATTATTATTTTCAAAATACGAAAATATTAAGTAAGCAGTCATACACGTTTAGAAGTTTAACTAATGTGCCTACCTATTGTGTTGACCTTTATTTTATAGAATCAGACTTATTGTTAGAAAAACATTCATCTAAACATGCAGTGGTCTTCAACTGGCGAGGAGCTTATACTTCAGAAATGGGTCGTGAATCACGATACATAAATACATTAAGTAATTAGAAAAATATATTAAGTAGAAAATAATGTAGGTATCTCATTCAATTGTACGAAGCAAATAAAATTATTTTCATAATATAATTAAAACTAAATCACCTAGTTAAAAATTGGTCCGTTTTTACACATGTTACAATTATAGAACTTATAATAAGTACACGTACAAATGTACAATGTACATAGGTACTAAATAATACTTAGCAAAGGTTAATATGCATAAAAAAACCAGGGTTTAAAATATTTTATCAGTCAGTTTTTTTTTTTTGAAAACATGCCCATGGCTCTATAATAACTAAAATGGGTTATAACTCACTAGGTACCTAGTCCAATAGGATTGAATACCACTAATCTAAAATATGTAAATAATACTTTATCGCATTTGGAAAACAAAAAATCGTTTTTCATTTTAACTCGAATCTTACTAAAAATAAAATATACGGAATAAACCATACAATATTGTGTTCATGATACATTTACATTTTCATAAAAACACTGGAGGCTGCCAAAAGAAAAACAATGTCCCACCTCGAGAATTTGAATTCGCTATGGCTGCATTGCTTTATACAAAGACGATACCTATATAAGTATGTAGCAAGCTGAATTAAATCATGTTTTTGGAAGTTACTCGTTGCTCGTATACCTACGTTTTACAGCAGTTTTTAATTTTTTTTATATATTCCATGGGGAAATATATTATCTTTTAGGTGGAAGGGGGAGGCTTCGAGGGCTGCAGGTTGGACTCTGTTTTATATGATTCAATTCTTTTAAAAAATTAAATAGTGTATGGTGGGAAGACTTCCGAGACTTTGCTATTGGAAAACTATCTCACCCCCCCCCCCTCCATAAATATTTCTAAACACGTCTCTTCGCAAGCTCTACCACCGACATACGTTTAATTTATGTTTGGTAAAATCACTGTATGGGATTTTATGCAGTATATCTGTATAGCAGAGTAAAGTTACATACGTATGTATGCATGTATGGTGTATATGAAGTATTATGAATATGTGTATAGATTATCAATTGTTACACGTATATTACACGTACAGGGGAAATCAGTTGATCATATTATTTTACAAATTATACGTACATTTGCAGCTTATTTAAAAGGTATTGAAAAGTTAGCTTATATTATTGAAAACTATATTTTACCGTTTAATCAAGTAATTAAGAGAAAAAAGAGATGAAAAATTATTACGGATATGAGCATGTGTCATGTACAGTAGGCATTAGGACATTAGGTGATAGATATAAATATTGATGACTTTATAATAGGTACTATGTATACGGATAATCTTTGTACCCTATAAAATAGTGCACATGTGTATTTATTATACATCATGGTACCTACCTATATTATATCATATAAACCATTAAAATATAAGTGACCAGTTGATCGCCAATACAAAAATGAATTTTGTAAATGTGTAATAATTGATAAACAAAAAAAAACAACATTGCAGGTATGTTGATATTTATTGTTTAATGTAATAATACGTGACTCGGTGTATGTAATACGTATATATAAATGATTTATAACCTTTAGTGTATACTCTATATAAATACAATAAATAAGTACAATTAATCAAATTAAAACATTTCAGACTAATCAACACCATCACCCTGCGCAGGATGATTCTTAAGGATAACAATAATTTTGTTACAATAACACGATGGCGCTCGTCTCACGTCTTTACTTGTAAAAAACGCATCACTATTGGGCTCCATTAAATAAAAGTCTTTAAACAATCATTTACAATACACTATTTAAAAATACAGTCGCGTTTAGTTGACTCGAAGATGAAGTTAAAAGTTCGAGGTATCGATGATTTTGAGTTATCCAAGTTCGACTGTCTTAATACACGGCGTTATAAAATATATTTGTCATATTTTATTCGGACAAACATTATTAATAAAAATAATATATACCTAGTTTGTAGTATTTAATGTCATGTAGGTATTATAATAGTTAAATAGTGTATTGTGCTTACGTTAATGTCTTAATATGAAACAATGTTTAACCAAGCCATAACAATTTTATTTTATTGTCAGGCCTGAGCCTGTAAAATTGGGAAGGAAAATTGTTAAAACTAAAATCTCAATATTTATATTTGATGGAGTGCAATTGCGTTGCATTTTTTGCAAGTAAAAAGGTAAGACGATCGCAATCGAGTTGCATTGTTTCGTGTGTTCAGTGCATTGTTACCTATCTCAGATGATAAATCATAAACATAATACCATTATATCAGTCGTCAAATTTTAAATGTGTTGAAAATTTGGTTTAACTGTTTGTTGAAATTTCGTAACAATCATCATAATAATTAATATAATAATATTAATTTATAAGTACTATTAAGGTCTGTCAAGTTAGAAATCCAAATTCCAATTTTTATTTTAAAACTTACGAAAGATAACTATATAAGATTAATAATTATTTAATATTATAACAGTGAAACTTCCTTAATATTATGAAACCTCCAGCAAAAAAAAATCGTATTATAGAGAAATTCGTTAAATATAGTTAAATAAATTTAGTTCTACTGTACTCAAAAATATTTCGATCAACAGAAAATCTAGTTAAACGGAATTTCTTTGTATGGAAGTTTTTCTATACTAATTATATTATGTTATATTAATACTTATTCGGTACTGTCTTTTAAAAGTATTTGAATATAATTAATACAAATGGGGACATTTTATAAGTATTCAAAATACATTACAAGCTCCTACTTTTTTATAGTATTTTAAAATATTTGTACATTTATCAAAAATGTATATAGTTACTTAAAATTATTAATCAATACATTCTTCAATTGGTTCGATAATTCCAAATGTCACATACCTATTATATTGTCAAGTTAAACTTAAGCAAGGTAGATATGAATTTCAGGTTTGTATCATGTGCGTATTTAATGAAATCTTAAAAATTCTTTAAAAGCATTAAAAAATATTATTTTAAAACCAATTTTTAAAATTGTACCTAATACATGAAATAAAAATATTGGTCTTTGAAACGCGTCGATAAAAATAAAATAATATTTAGTATTCTGGAATAAACTAAAGAAAAAAAGAATTTTATAGCTTTTAAAATACACTTGTCAAGAAGTATTTGAAAAGTATTTAAAAATACAAGTATTCGAATACTTGACAAAACTGGGTACTAAAATAATTTTAAAATGAGTAAAAAAATTTAATATATAGTATAGGTACCTAATTTTCATTTAATATGTTTAGACGTTTAGTTACCCCTCCCTTTCCGTCATTGAAAAACCCTGGGTCTACGCCACTGAACCCATAACCTGATATTGATATAATTTCGAAATTAATTACTGTATAAGTAATTATTAAGGTTATTATTTGATTAACATTTAACGTTATAATTCACTATACTGGCTAGTGGCTATATAATGGAAGGTATATAATATTATTTTATAATTTATTTAAAATGCTAATACCTACCAACTAAAAAAAAAATAAAATATTAATAATATGTCTATTATTATATTGCGTGTTAATATTATAAAGGACATACTACTGTATAGTTGAAAATCAGAAAATTGTATGATAATTTAATGTCATATAATAGCGGCGTTTAATAAATTCATAATATTAAAATAAGCGTGCTGCAACTACGTCTTGTTTGTTACAGTTACTTGAACATTTAATTAAAATATTAACATCGAATGTAGCTAGTTCTTTTATTATATTGTAAATATCCAATGGTAAAATATTATGTTCTCTGTAAAAAAAAAGCCTCTTAATAGATTTTTAAAAACAACATTGATCATAGAATTCTCTGATTTGGGTCGACAAAACTGAGCGATCGTTAAAACTACCATTTTATTTTTTTTTTACTCAATTATATTCGTCTCTAATTTATCCAATTTTTCTACTCTCATTACTTGCAACAGAGAATTTACTCTGCGCAATAGAAATTATACCAAACTATATAACTCGAACATCTCAAACTTTAGAAGTTTAATAATTTAATAACAGTTTAAATAACCGATGGAGTTTCAGGTATTAACTTATTAATTCTTTTGCAGTAAATTTCCTTTTTTAGTAGTTACCTATATAAACTATAAGCCATGGAAGATTGTATATTATTATTTATTAGTATTTATAATACATGTTCATTAGTACTATATTAGGTATAGGTACTATATAAATATACCTACCTATGTCTACAAATATAATTTTACAAAAATTATTTTAAATAGGTTATGGTAACTTTTAAATTTTTATATAGTATAGATAGTATAGTATACTAACCTACTTATCTATGGTATTATTAAACAAGTTTTTAATTTTTAGTTGCATCTGTTTCAAACATAACTATAACCGCTACAGTAATTCGTTTGACATATTATTCTATAGAACACAGTAAATTTTTGCGGATTTGATACGAAACTAGTGATCACTATTTTTATATGATCAAACATACAATATCATAGTAAAAAACTATATTTCTGTAAATCATTTCATTTCAGATATAAAATTCTTAGTGAAGCGATGAATGTATTGCTTTCTCAAAGACGTCTTTTCGACAAAATAGATTTTTGTTTTTCTGTTGCAAATCAAAAATGAATCACACTAGAGTCTTTGTATCTTCGCCGAAAATTCATATTAGGACCTACTCGATATGAAATAATTTTAAAAATACTCCGATCTTTCTGTACTATTTTAGCCATATATTTTATTTTTAAATTTAAGTACGATAAAATTTTTGTTTTTAGATGAAAAAGCTTGAACATTTTATTACACGGTTTCTCGCGTAGGTCGTTCATATTATACATATATATATCTATTTTTAGAGCCGGCATTCTTAACGGGCAACGGAGTGCACTGATAGTCTGCAGGTATTGTAGGTAGGTAGTTTATAAAATATATACATATAAATATTACAACGTACTCTAATCGTTTAATGTCATAATCTACACTATATATACTAATAATATTACCGTTTTTGTTGTAAAATATATACTTACGTTGCCTGTTGGACGGCATCACGCAAAGCTCTCGCTGTGCCTTTGCGGCCGCACTCTAGAGTCGTATAGACGAGACTGGTCCGTTTAACGGCGATCTCGACGAACCGTCATCGCAGTCGAAAAGCGATTGAGATAACCGCGGTTGATTATAACGTTTTACGGTTATATATACATTACGATTACTACCGTGAACCGCGGTGGTCATAAAATAATAGGTACGACCAGCAGCCGCGGTGTACACCACCTAATTATATATTATGATATATTAATAAATAAACTATCCGGAATATTATAATCTCAGCGTTGCAATTATTATTAGCACGTCATAATTTATGTATATATACCTACCTAAATATACTTATGTAATATATATTGAGATTACACCGCGACGTGAACAGACACGCACGGATCACGTCGTTCTGACGTCATCGGCAGCAGTCACACCTTGGACTGGATAGGTGTGAAAGGGGAAGGAATGAGGTGATATTTTATTTTGTTCACATCGCAGCGATGACGTACAACCGGTGGGGTTTTGGGCCGGGGCGCTGCCCCCATCCCCGGGCATGGGCACACCCGCTGTTTTTGATGATGAGTGCGAATTGAGTTGGGGCGCCCGTAGATTTTTTTCAACTTACTAACGTTGGGAAATCGTTATAATAACAAAACTTAAATTTCAGATAATGCCAGACAGTGGTAATCGGCACCAGGATCATAGATACGAATGAGGGCCAGGGGCCAGGGTTTATAGCACCCTGAGCCAGTCCACCCCGTCCACGGGTACATCCAAAGGGACTTTACCAATTTCGCTTTAAATTACCTTTTCATATATCAATATGGCAATATTGGCTCGATCATTTTCCGGTTCGATGGACCAATAGCAGCCTAATAATATTAATTATTTTGTTCAATAGCACATGACATTCTTTTTAATTAAATACAATGAACGTCAATAATAATACGTTTATATTAGGTCCATTCCCGATCAAAGTTAAAGGGGGGGGGGGCACAGTACTTTTACCACGAGTCATGACATTAAAAAAAAACAGAGAAATTATTTTATTTTTTTCATAAAACAAGAAATTGAATGGTTTATTTCTAACTTTTTAAGTATAATATAATGTTATTGTTTTGAATACATTTGAAAGTAATAAAATAATAATTGTCTATTTTTTTATTACCTTCTATATCAGACTTCATAATACATCAGCATCACTATTTATAATAACTCGATTTCTGTGTTCGTGGGGCCTCAAACACCTGTAGGTTGTAGGTGTCCTATATCGCCACCAAGTTTCACTATAAATTATGATCCTGCGCACGCCAGTGGGTGAGCTGTGTGACGGGTAGGTACTTCTAAGGACTTGCGTCAGCAAATATACCCGGTAATCCCAGAAAAAGATTTAAAAGGCGGTGGTGTTAGGACCTACTAACGCCCAAATTGTATTTATAATATTATTGTACCTAAATATATGTAAATGCATATTAATAACCGACAATGTGCCTCCACTGGAAGGATTCTTTAATCCGCTTTTTTCCTTACATCATTTTTTTACATAATATTTTTCTATATATTGTAACAGGTTGCAGATTATATTATGAAAAAAAAAGTAGGTAGATATATATAATTAAAATTTAAATATATAGGTACACCGCAATAATGGTTGTCATAGGTTTTATAAAGCAAATTAATAATTATATCTTACCATTTAAAAATTAAAATGTTATAAGTTAATAATATTGTTTACACGGGTAACTCAAACGACGAATGTCTTTATCACACCTTGCCTATTGTGAGAGTATCTATATTTTAGTATGTAATATTACTATAGACCATTGGGTTTTCCTTATAGGTATAACAGGTGATCGTTTAACAGAGTTACAGGGAAATAATTTATTGGACACGCAGTAAATAATTATTATAAACGCAGTTAGCTTTTCGTATACAGTTATACGTGTATCATTATTATTTGTTTAACGCCAGCCAATAACCACGTAGGTGTTATAGTCGATGTCTTGAACAATTTTCAAGTTGCATCATGTTATTTTAACCAATAAAAAAGTGGAGGGAAGTAGGTAACCTTTCTGCTGAACGGTATAGGTATGATTATAGGTGTAAGAGTGTACCTCGTCATTGAGTATAGTTCCAAGTTACCATTATTATCTGTGTTAAATGCGAATTCGAAGATAAATCATTTCAGACGAAAAACGACTGTGAGCGAAGACGGTTTGTCGGCCGACCACAGGCAATAGGTATATTATATTTTTTTATAATATTACATGAAATGTTGATATCAAGGGAGTGTCATATTTTCGGGGGGACCCCTCGTCGTCAGAAGAAAAAAAGGTACAAAAATCATAAATGACTTGTTGCGTATAGGTACAGAGAGAGAGAATATTAATTTATATTATGTGTTTATAATGTTTGTGTAAAATGTAACTTATTATATGTATTTTTTTTAATATTATAAACTTTCTTATTTTTAGACCCTCCCCCAACACAAAAAAATTTGGAAATACGCCACCGTATTTAAGTACCTAATTTATTTCGCTATTATGGCAGGTATCTACTGCAGTGGATTGAATTAAATTTTGTCGAAATTCAAATTACATTTGAAAATGTCTTATTGTCATTGTACGTACAAAATATAATAGCATTTATACTTTGCAAGTTTCAAGTATCCGTCACGAATATTATTTTACAACAGAATAACTAATATTTTGTTATTATTCTTCCGAATTTGAACTTCAAATACTTATCTATAATAAGCGTTCGTAATATTGGCTATAACAAAAATTATTATTAAGGGGCCTACTCGTGTGTCTTTGATAAGGGGCAATATTTAGGCAATGTGCAATTTCGTAGCTACCGTCCAAGGCATTAGTCGTCAATAATGATTAGTGTAAGTGTCATTGTATGCGGGCAAAGCATAGGCGTGCGCAGACCTGCATTTCGAGGGGTTCCTAGGTATAATATTTTTAGGCCCTTTTCTTAATCTGGGCCCTCTCCTAACAAGACATGTACATAATACATATTTTATTAAATTATATTATTATATATTTTATAATAAACATTACTTACATGTTTTATTTAACATTCTAATGCAACAGTTATAGATTTATAATAACATGCGCCTATTACTTTAATTATTAAACTCATTAATAACTAAATCTACATCAAAATTGGAGGACATTTCTTGTTCCATAAAAAGTAAAACTAACGATTCCTAACGGTCTTGGGTCATTATGGTACTTCTTAATTTACTTTTTACAATATTTTCAAATAATATATTCACAATATTTTAAAATATTTTGTTATTTTTTTTATCCCGAAACATAATCTATTTTTATCACGTAATTTAGAAAAAATATATTTTAGTAACATCAGTTAAAATACAGGTCATATATATGCTATAGGACTTAAATATTTTAGGGCCCCAATTAAATGTCTGGGGGTGCCCAGGCACACCCGGAACCCCCCGTGCGCACGCCTATGGGGCAAAGGCCTATCTAGGCACGTACTGCATGTCGACGGCACCGCCAACCAAAAATTAAAATGCCAATTTTTGCTCAAAACACGGTTTACGGGAAAAACTCTCACACGTCGTAGAGTGATCTGATTTCATTAATTGTTTTTTCGTTAGAAAATGGATAACTTTCTACAGGGCGATTTGGACTGAAAAATAACAAAAGCTTGTGAAAGTTGGTCATATTTAAAGCAGGGACTGGAACCTTGATGATTTTTACGGTGCCGGTTCCGGTTTGGTTTTCAGAAAAAGAAAAATTAAGGTTTCGGTTTCTTTTCAGTTTTTAAAAAATGTAAAATTCGTTGCCTGTTTTGGTTTTATACATAGGTAAAAAATTTGTAAAGTGAAAGTATCGGTTCCGGCATGGTTCAGGTTTTTAAATTAATTTAAATAAGGGTTTAGGTGAGGTTCCGGTATTAAAATTAATTTAAATAAAAGTTTCGATGAGGTTTCGGTTCTCAATATTCAAAAGGTTCCGGTTCCAAAACCGGTTCTTTTCGGTAAGGTTCTAGTCCCCGATTTAAAGTTTTATTATATGGTTTAGAAATAGAATTTTGAAAATCCAAGTTCAATGCGCCCTGTTAGCAGTGTTTCTTTTCAAGAAAAAAAAATTATCGAAATCGGATGACTCGACTAGGCGTGAGAGTTTTTCCTGTAAGGCATGTTTTTGAGCCAAAAACAGGTCACGTGCAGGTCTTATATTGTGGTCTCGACGTCTTGTCACTGCTATTATTTAAGGGACAACATTTAGGCAACTTCTAATCTCGTCTTAGCCACCCGACATCTATGTGTTAATTTTAAATGATTATTAGTGTGTGTGGAATTCAGTGCAGGTACATGTCAATAACTAGACAACAATATAAAATTTACTAAGCATACAAATTTTACGACCACTTACTTATTATTTTAACAAAACTAAAATCGGTTAACGTTGTATTGATTTTGAATAAATATTTGAAGTGAGAAAATATTTTGTTGAAAAATAGCTATTTCACTCATAAATTTATGGTATTCCGGTCAACTTTTTTTTGTAATTCCAGTTATAACGATTTATGAAGAACCTTATACTTGAATTTTCAAGGTTTTCGGCTAAGCGAATATTTTTTTTTTCGATATTTATAACCTATGGTCATACTTCTTGTTACCTACCTTATAGCCAAGGTTATCAATCAATTATTTTTCGGCATCTATTAAAATATAAAAACATTTAGTATTATTTTTTTTTCGTTTTTATTTTAAAAAGTATTGAGAATTTCAATTTTGACCTCCCAAAAATTCCAACTAGAACCGATTGCTCTGATAGATATATCCATATAAATCGACCATCATAAAATGTTTTCCACTAGAAAGTGTCTTCAGGCACCGAAAAATAAAAATAATAAACACACATCAACGTAAAATCAATACATTCATCAGAACTCCGCTCAGAGTGTAAAAAACAAAAATTAAAAATATCATTTTGTATACCTATTACATTATAATTTAAAAAAAAAGAATAACCTCAGATATGTATAGGTATACTTACCGTTATTATTGTAATCGAGCCGAGAAAAAAGTAAACGCGACAACGACCCTCGATTTGTTTTGGACTGGCACGCTCTCAGAGTATGGCTTTAGGCAAGTAATTATTTTCAAATCACCGTTCGTCGTCCCCCTACTTAGAATTTAAATAATTAGGAAATGATCAAAGGAAATAATCGAGGGTCGCAGCGAGCTTTTTCGGTGCATATTCGTTTTTTGAAACTAACTTAGTTGCCGGGTGGGTATAGGTACTAAAAACAATGGTAAAGTCAGACTCATGTGGTTTTGAAATTACAGCCACTCGAAAAGTTTGTAGTATTTTACGGTCACATATAGGTAGCTATTCTCGTGTTTTTTTTATTGGCTAAAAGGAAACGAGTCTTAAATGCTTTAGATATAATATTCGCTAGGTTCGAAGCTTTCTTATTGTATTTTATATTAAATTAGTATAATTTATACTGTCTAGATTAGACTTTTATTGCAACACGAGGACGTAAGATTGAGGTATTTTATTTTGTCGGGATTTTGGTGTGGAACTTTTGGAAGACAAGTCGGGTATTCGAACACTTTCCAATGAAAACACAGGTAATGGAAAAATAAAACATCTATTGACCGCGATGTACCGTAAAAACGCGGTGAGCTTCAAACGGATAAATCTTCGAAACTAATAAATCCGACCTCCGTATGGTAAATTCTGACTTCACCATCACGCGTTGGAAAAAGTCTACTACCAATCGTCATCTATAACTACCTAAACATATAAATTTAAAAAAAGATGCCAACAAAATACGTGTCCGGCAAAGTAACAATAATCCGTTACGCGGTGCCTTGCATTAAATTGTAAAGCTTTTTTTATAGCACAAAAAGATCCAAAATATTTTGAAAACTATCGTGTTTAGAAAATGTTAATTTAAATGTTTAATGAAAATTCAAGTCTCCACTAAGAAAACACAATTTAAAGTTGATTGAAGACTGAATCATTTTTACTAAGTAGGTACTACAAAACTTGCTCGCGGTGTAGTTGTTCTAACTACCAAAAACTGTACGCGTGCAGTATGCTACCTACAAGAAAATAATATGACATACCTATACCTACCTACTGTTCTATGTGTTATAATTTTATTTTATTTTATTACGGGAAATTAACTGTGGCTTGAGTTATTAAGATTAACAACATATTATTATACAACGTTCGTCGGTCATACAACACCTACTGTATATTATAAATTATACTACCGTAACTATCTACCGATAAATATCCACCAAGCCCCATAACAACTTACTTTTAGAGTTTTAGTCTTTTTTAGGTATTAAATAATTTCAGTTTGTGTTGTATCCTTCCACCCAGCCGTATTAAGCAACGGGTATGTTAGACCAAGGCCGTATATGAGGGGGGGTTTTAGGGGTTCAAACCCCCCCGAAATATTTTACAACTAATAAATTAAATTTATATAAGTAACTTAATTATAATAATTTACCATGAGGCCATTTGGGTACCTAATAATATTATAACTATGTTTGATGGCGATTTCTATAATATAGGTAATATAATAATAATATTATTATATTATATTATACTTAAATAAGTCATACAAGATTAAAGACGTTTTGTCGACAGACGAAACGTCTATAAATACTTAATATACTATCGAACAATAAAATACCGTCTTATCGATCGTATTGTCAATTGTCATTTTAAACCATTTTCAACCATGAAAAGATTAAAAAACTATTTACGCAACTCATCGGGCCAAGAACGACTTACAGGTTTAGCTCTTTTGAGTGTTCATAGGCAAATTCATATCGATCCGGATGAAGTTATTGATCGTTTCGCCAAAGAAAAAAACCGACAGATAGATTTTGTGCTATAAAATATTTTTTTAATTAATTATTGTATATAATATAAATTTACTTTAAAATAACTATAATGCATTAACATAGTAAAATGTGATTTTTTTTTTAAATAAGTGTTTAAGTGTTTTTTTTAATTACTTAAAATGAAAATATTATTTGATTTAAAACCCACCCCGAAAATTTGTTCCAGCTACGGCCCTGTGTTAGACCGCCAACCAAAAGAGAATGCCAGCGGTCAATAATTTAAACACAACACGACATTAAATTGACAATATATTTGAGGTTTTCTGGTACAACTTAAACACAGCACAATACAATATTATAACTTATTAAAATACTTAATATTTATGATCATCAATACATTAAGTACATTTTGGTTCAATTAAGTTTTATTAATCAGTACCTTTGTAAAAATGATAAACACCCGTAAACTTTTAGCCTAGGTAGCTTTTTGTGGAAGGTCGCAACGAAGTAGAGGTAGGTAGCATACTACACGAGTGCCCAATACTGTGGTGAAACTGAAATATTCTTTCCTCACTGCCACTCAAAAGTTGTATCCGCCACTGAGCCTATACTATGCAATTATGGTCAAGTAAATCATAATCATAACTTCGGACTTTTTTTGATCTAGACTTGAACTCACACCAAAGACGTGGAAAGATGTGGGGTGCATTGAAACGTGGTACCAAAAACAGTCGTGGAAAAGCCAAACATTTTTTACTACCATATATTCTTATGAAGAGATCAAAGAATACTTCCAAAGATCCATATCTTTTTATCACATTTTAAAATATAATATGCAATGTGTATCCGGTATTGGACTCCACTAGTGTAACATTTTTTTAAATTTAAATTATTTATTTTAACATAAGCACAAAAGTTAACCATATTATATAGTTTATTAAGTTATAATATATTTTGTTTTTTATCCAATTAAGAGTTATACATATAACTTAATAAGTGTAATTATAATTATTGATCACATACTATCTCAAT
The DNA here is from genome assembly GCA_027563435.1 of Nasonovia ribisnigri. NCBI lineage: Eukaryota > Metazoa > Arthropoda > Insecta > Hemiptera > Aphididae > Nasonovia > Nasonovia ribisnigri. The sequence continues at coordinate 42,165 of JANEHU010002597.1, read as the reverse complement.
GGTACAGGATCTATTTGGCTGGGTTATAATATACCAGTGTTCAGATTATAAATTACTTAACGCTCATAAGTATTAGTTGTCACCAGCTAATAACATTTTTGGTCCTTATTTAATTTAGGGGTGCTTTATAAGCTAAAAGAAAATATATTATTAATTTATAATCATTTAGTTATATTGCGTACAAAAATAGCATAGGTATAACACATTGAATATAATACATTTATTTTATCCTTAATGGATACAATGTTTATATTTTCAATCACCTCAAATTAAGATTGAACAAAAGACATCATAATATAATATTTTAATTACAAATATTTTAATTTAATTGTGATATAAGCTAATAAATTGTAAAAATAATTGGTGTTAAGTATAACTTAAACTTTTATTTCAATTTATTCCTAAAATGTATGTCTAATACAAATATTAATTTATGTTGTGAAATAAAAATTATTTAATAAATCAAATTTTTTTTTTTTATAATAACTAAAAAACCTGTTAAAGCAAACTAAAATATTGTTGAATGAATGTCGGCATAAAATAAAAAAAGTTATCGTTACTGTATATCAAACAAAATTAAATAAAAACCTAACCTCTATAATAATACATTGAATTAATCTACTGAACGTCTAAAAAATAAATACACTATTAAGTTAAAGAAATTTAAAAGGATTATTATATTATATCATAAACTTAAAAAAATAAATATATATATAATATTAACACTATATAAACATATTTATTACTTTGTTAACAAGTCAACAGATCCATTAAAAAAATAGTAATGATGATAAAAATAATAAAAAATTATAATAACAATATTTTCCTAAATAAATTTAAATGCTTTAATTAAAATTGTATAACAATTAATTTGATACTAAACAGTAAACAATAATAAAAATATAAAATTAGTGACATTATTCGGATAGGTATGTATATAACAAACAATAATAACTAAAAACATAATAAATAATAATACTTTGTTATTTCTTGGATGATGTATAAGATAACATGATTTTGTTTTCTCTAAGAGATTCAAAGGATAAAGAAATTTACTTATCAATTCCTAGTTTTTTTTTTTTGCTCCACAAAACTTTTATTTTTTTAATGGATCAAGACTTTCTAACGAAAAATCTTCAGTGCTCATTGATAAACCTCGACTGAAACCATCCTGAAACAATATTGATTTTAATCATTATAAGTTTCTCAATCATAGATTATATGACAATTGCATTTTTTTTTTTACAAAAGTTAAATAATTACCTTCATTTCTTTAATTCTTTTATCCAACAAACCAATGTCATTTTCAATACCATTTTGTACACTTTGCCCGAAATCGTCCATACCGAATGGATCACTAGCGGACGTTCTTGGCTGACCAGCTGGTCTTGGTGTTGCTTTAAATGGACTTATGCCAAATAAGTCATCAGAATTTTGAGAACGGCGTCCTGTATCTCTAGCAGGTTTTGGAGGAGGAGCCACTACAAAAAAAAAAAGTTGATTAAAAAAAAAAAAAAGAAGCTACTTTATCCAGACAAATTATGTTGGGTAATACGTACATAATGGAGGCGATATAGGAGAGATAACACTATTATTGTTTGTCCTTGGTTCAAAATTGTTTTCCATTTCATTTAACAAAAGCCCTTCAAGTCGTGTGCCAATACTAGGAGATGGTTTTGTCTCACTAAGGGATGAACTAAGATAAAACAACTCCAGTAAAAATGTGTACAAATACAGTAATAATTGTATTATTAAGCCATTGTAGAATTGGACAAAAATAAAGTTACATAAGTTTATAACTCTGTGGCTTAGTGTAAGAAAGGCAAAGAATTTCATATTTTGATAATATTTAGTTATTAATTAAAGTTAACATAATAATTTTAGAGATAAAGTAAGGACTCTAAAAATGCTGTTGTTTAATCAAATTTGTTTTTATTTTATTGTATGATTCTCATTTTGTTTTTAACTACAAATTGGTAAATTTTATTTGGACATTGCCCCCCCTCCTAAAAAAAAAAAAATTTTGTTTGAGATTAGCCAAAAACTAAATTTTTTATGAATATTAAACAACTGAACTTTATTATTAATACATAGTAATAATATTAAATCGAACATAATGTTAGTAACTTTTATTAACTTTATTAATCGATTTGGAAATGGTCAATGTCGTGGCTATAGATAATATGTGGCCAATGTCGTGGCTTTAGATAATTCTTGGCCAATGTCAACATAAGCCCATAATACTTTTTTCGATTATCATTGAAGTGGCCAATGTCAAATCTCATTAGGTCATACTGCATCAGAGACATAGGCCGTTTTAACACAAGTAACATAATTAAATTTTAATAACATCGGTCTAATAATATCAAATTCTTCCAAATGTGACATTGGCCAGTCTTGCACCAATCCACAGAATTAAACCTAATAAAGCAATAATTTTTGCATACTATTATAATATTACACTTTTTCATTAATGGTGAAGTGTATTTTATTCTAAAAAGTATAAAAAAAATATTATTAAGACAAAATATTTTATGTTATTTTTGACCATTACTAAAACTTGAGTTAAAAAAAAAAGCTTAAGAACTTAATTGATACAAAATAATATATCATTGAATCATAATCATTTATCATCAATAGACTTAACAATAGAAGTATTCAAAATATTAAAAATACTAACCTAAAATGGTCACCATTGTTATTAACGCTTCTTGGAGGTACAGGTGGTGCCGTACCAGGTTCAGGAGAGCTATTGCCATTGGTCAGGTTGATGAGGGTGGACAAATTACCATTGTTCACATCATTGACCTGCATCATATCACTGATGCCATTTTGACGCATGTATTGTTCAACATCAATCTAAATGTGTAAAATGTTTATATAAAAAAGTCCCCACTAGAAATACTTTTCTATTACCTTTCCACTAAGAGCATCAGATAACCGTTGGCGCAAGACACTATTCTCATTTTCCAACTCTTTAACACGTTGTTGTAAAACCATAACTTTACGTTGAACTTCCATGTCTAAGAAACGTCTAAGAAAAGGTAAAACAAACTAATTTGTAGATATTTATCGAGTTTATTTATATAATGGTATCATTTAATAAATCATATTAGACCGTATTAGTGTTAGTATTTCTCAATTAAAATCATAATTAAAATATTATAGTCAATTTATTAATCGAAATATATTATGTAATTATATGTACAATAGTTAAACAATTTTTGTAAAAAAATAAATATTATGATCTAAGACTTAATATACAATTAATATTTAATGGGAATCAGTGTCACATTTTAATAGCCTTTTTAATGATAAACAATTGGTGGATCTTAATCGTCTAGGTTCACTTAAATCTGTTGTTCTAAATTGTGAACATCCTACGACTTCGGAATCGGATCCTAGTGCCAAAGTAGGTTCAACAGCTTGAGGTTGATTTTGATTAACCCATCGTTCCAAAATTGACTCGCCTTGTTCATTCTTTTCTTTATTCATTTCATCATATTCAACCTTACAAATTTCAGCTACACCCTGGAAGATTTCTGGGCCAAAATTATCCCAGTTTAATTCTATCCTTGTTTTATCTCGTTGTATTTCACTATTAATTTCCATCAACGGACAGTCATTGTCTGCATCGCTAAAGTAATCTGACATTTCATTATCTGAATAACGTTTGAACTCCACCATTTCATATTGTTTTTGTTCAATTATATTATAATCCAAAGATGCCCATCGGTCATCATCATTTGTATAACGATCTAAAACAATCCTTCCACCTCTACCATATCGTGGTCTACATAAACCTAAAGATTTATGAATTTTATTTTTTTGTATATAAACTGGTTGAAAACCAAATGTAGGATCCACAGGTTCTGGAGAATTAATAGGGGCCAGGTAAGAACAATGCTTGTTGCGACGAAAAGACCATTTACTACCACCATCATCAACATTTTGGACTTTATGTGGAGGAGAGTACATTTCTTCATCAGAACTTAAATGTTCCACATCATATGACTTATGCTTCCTTTTTCTATAGTGTCTTTTTTCTCTTTTGGCATCCTGGTATTTAGCATTTGTAGAACTTTTTTTCATATCACCTTGTTTCCACATGGCAGACATATAATGATTAGTGGAGATTGGCGTAAATGCATGTCGTACAGCTTTCACTAATTCAACATCCTTATAAATATTTCCATTAAAGTCACGTAAATCAAATCGTTTTTGGTATGTATCAAGAGTTAGTTGTACTAATTGTTTCTTAAGCATTTCTCTGTGTTGAATAATTCCAATTAAATCAAATGCTCTAGCCAAGTTTCTACGTAGTCTTAACATTTTTTCATAAGACGCTTCATCATTTTTCCTATTTTTCCTTGTTTGAATTTTATCACGCCTTTTTCTAAATGCTACATATGAATCATTAGGAGGAGCCCCAGCTATAGGTTCAGTGCGTACAGCAGGAGATAATGTGTGACCTAAACGTACTCTCTTCCTCAACCAATAATCATAAATTAATAAGATGGTATCTTCGTCATCTTTAGTTAGTGACTTAGCATCAGATAAATCAATTATATTGTAAGTGCTATGTTTTTCCCATTTGTCAACAAGTTCTTCGAGTTTATCAGCTGTAATACTATTTGATCTACCAGTCGTATTTAGCCATTCTAAGTCTTCAGAGTCATAATCATATTCTGGAACATCTTGTTCCATTGTGAATGGTGTTATGTGTATTAGTTGTTTCGGAGGGTAGCAATTTGGAGGATATGTTTGATCATGCCATTTTAAGTCATTATTTATTAATTTAGCTACTTCAGGTGTGGGTATAACACTTCCTGCGACCATGGCACGTTGTAAATGATGTTCAGATTCTTCTTCTTTTTCCATACCACTGGGCATTTGGGGGACAGCGCGCTTTAATTCCATACACTCGTGCAGGTCAGGCAAATCATCAGACATATAGATCGGAAGAGGTTTTGAAACATCCAACTGCCGAGCTCTGAAAGTCGGCTTGTTCGTCGGCTTGCTGGGCCACCTACCACAATAACAATCCGACATTACTATTTTCCTTTAAAACAACTATTTTACTTTACAAGGTGATCAATATGCATAGCACAAAAATAATTGTTTTAGAAATTAAGCAGCAAAATATAAACTATTATTTTCATTAGGTAGCCATTTGATAGAAATGGTCCAATATTATGTTTCTATAGTAACAGATTATTTTAGCTTCTTTGAATAAACAATAATTAGTCAATCTATTAATTTATATTCATAATATGACATTAATTTGTCTCATGGAACTTGACCACCCTGCAATATCTAATCTACTATAACAAAGTATTTTTTGTTTTATTCTTTCTACTAATTAAATAATTCTAAAAGGCACGACTTCAGTAGGCTAGACAGAGTTCGGCATTTGAATGTTTTCAACCGTGCAGATAATTAAATGTTATTAATTATTACACACTATTGTTAATTATAAAAAAAACTCATGCAACAACTACATTATACTAATGTTAGTCGCTATAATATTGACAGCTGACAAACAAAATCATAAGAGTAAAGAAAAATTCTAATAAACAAATTATTTATACCTAAATCATTAGACTATTCAATTACAAATTTACATACTAAGTTTTAATGTTTCATTAAAATTAATTAAGAAGGAAATACATTGAGATAACAAATAAACAAAGAGACTTTAAAGTTTGTGATTTGATAAATGCTAAGTTTCTAGTAATACTATAGTTAAACATCTTAGATTATCAAACAACGTTAACACTTTGACTAATAAATTTCAAATATGAAAAAAAAACATTTGATTGGGTATAATTATTCGGCATGTTTAATTCTTTTAGTAGACTTTAGTTTAATTCAAGGATACAGTTATAAATAATAATTTATCCTCAAAAATAAAATTCCATATCAATTAATGTAGAATCGTGTATTAGTAGAAAATGATTTTATCATAATAAAATGTTTTCATAATAAAAAGAATATTATAGGTAGACTGAATCAATAATGCTACTAAACAGACATCTAATTATAAGTAAATTTTTTAGCAAATAGCTGAAGATAATAAAGACCAAGAATTAATTATTCTTGCTCTTGAGCAAAATTATAACATACTTGTATGCAAGATCAAAAGCTTGTCCAATGCTGAGAGTGATCTCTTCAGCTAACTTGTCACTCATAAATACAAAACAAGTGTGTCGTTCAGATTCATTTGAGTCTTTTACAATAAAGCTGAAAAATTGTTTGTCCACCTTATCGTCAGCACAGTAAGAAATTCTGTGCAACGGATATTGATGCATAATTACCTATAGGAAAAACAATAGGTATTTATACCAAATGAACTCAAAGACCAATAACAATAGTAATTCTACTTTTGTTTTTGGATCTTGCAGTGCAACGCCTTCAACACTTATTGTAAGCTCAACTTTTGGTACTTTAGAACCTTCAGCTTTCCGGACTTGTTGATTAAATTTTAACTTTTGAATAGACTCTTTAATCACTTTAAAACCTTTTGGTTGGTCTACATCGACATTTCCCAGAAACTGTAAATCATAATTACTTAGTAAATTTACTGCTAGAGAGCAATGTAATTTTAACACGTTGTAAATACCTTAACGATGTACGCAATATGACCTTTTTGTAAAGCTTCAGGAGGATGTATCCAATTTCGATTTTCTTAAAAAAAATAATATTGTTATTAATATATGCGTAATACTGTAAAATATAATTAATTAACTTACCTCCTCCTCCTTTAGCTGATTTGTTGTTGGAGTTTTGAGTCCATTTTAAAAGATTTCCCGTGTTCCTCATGATTGTATAAAATTGAAGAAAATGCCTCTGAAATTGTGAAGAAAAAACTAGTAAGTTTATAATCAAGCAGGTAAACTATTAAATGTTTGTTAATGATGAAAGTATCATATAGAAATTAACTGCACAGATGCCGGGCAAGGATATTTCAAATATTCACTCTACGAGTGTATAAATATCACTTTCAAGTAATTTAGCCTACAATCTGGGTCAATAACATGTATCTACCTAAACATAAAAGATATTAGTATTGTCACTAGCCGATAAATCTTGCCGCCACCAATGTCGAGAGCATAATATTTACTAAAAAGTGGTGTGTGCATAAGCAATGCCGGAACACAACGAACAACGATCAGGAATCTTGACCGAATCGATGGAGCTCGGAAGGATTCAACGAACGCGGGTAGCGATCAGTTATCATAAAGAGACTTGAAAAAACGATAGGGTCCACTGAATCATTGGGTGTGTGTGGAAATCTAAGGTCTGCGTTTGCACCCAAGTACCGTCGGCTCAACACCCAGACGAACAGTACCTACCTATGAGTAAGCAAGGGCGGCCAAAGCCGAGTATGTCAGACAGTCGGAGTTCGGTCGGTTCACACTTATCGCCAGCGTTCGGGGTGATAAGACGACGGCGTACGGGTCGTGCAACAACAACAATAACACCGACGGGCGAACGCCTGTAATATTACAGAGGAAACCCGCGGCCGAAACGGAAACCGAGACGACGACAATAACAATACTGACGACGACGGCGACCGCGATAGTAATACGGCTAATAATGTCTTGCTTACGTATTGAGACGGGGCCGAAGCGGTGTGCGCGTAAACCTGTTGGCTTCTTTTCAATATCTCGTGAAATACGTGTGTGTCGGGGCACACTCGGTAGGCGCGCGCGCGTACGTTGCAGTCGCGGATCGCGTTCGTGTTTCGACGAGACAAAGGTCTCGGCGGGCGGCACTCGTGTCTGCGCGCGTTCACGGTAACGTCACGGCGGCGGGACAACGGCGTTCGGAGTACGGCGAGAAGGACGAGCACGAAAACGCCATTTTGATAGGCACTGCTGGCGGGGCGACGGGGTTCGCGGGGCGGCACGGCGGTCGGCGATAGTGAATGCTCGTGCACGAAAAACGGGAATTTTCAAAAACAGGCGTGGCCTTCCGCGTTGAGTCACAGCCGCGCGGACTGTTATAGCGACCCTGGAGTTTTACAACGTCTTTGGCCCGACGTGTAAACCGCGCCCGCGAAAACCGATTTCAGATAAGCCCATAACGATGATGATGATAATAATAACACAATAGCTGCAGTATAGCCATCGCACTCATAATAAAATATCGTCAGTGGTCGGATGATATTATCACAGAATAAATTAAATAAAAAAATTGCATTTATTCTGTGATATTATATTGTTCGTGTGGTAAGATAATGATGATGATAATATTTTTTACGGTTACGATCTACTAAAATATATTTATTACGAACAGTGGTTGCAGTGTATCCTCAGTTTTAGTTTAATCACATTTTCGAATAGCCATACGAATTTTAGGCATCGTAATAGTCAATAGATATTGATATAGGTAGGTAGGTACCTACGAATGTTGGTGCTAGCATAACAATAATAACTGTTTTTAGCAAACCGTAATGAAATATTTCCCTTGATAAATAATAATATCTTACCGACCGATTTACCTTCATATTATTGACTGTCCACTGAGATACCGAATAATTATCGCTGTATATCCGCCTAGTACCTACGTCTGTAGCAATAATAATGGAGTGTTTTAATTATAAAATGTGTTAATACCAGCCACGGTTAAATTAAATTGCATACCGAAATGTTTTGTATGTTTTCCAAAAACCGTTAAAAATGGTAGGTCGGGTGTGTGTTTATAAAAACGTATGCAATTACTACCGAAAATGATTGGATACACGTCATTAAGTCTGAGCAACATAATCATGAAACAAATCCGGATGTTTTGGAAATGGATCGGGCCATTTTCAAAATGAAACAAGACGCTCGGGGAAATTTAAATCTACCATCTAGGATTTATGCAAAAAATGTAATGAATTTATCTGAAGAAGGTAGAAAAGAAATACCTATTGAAAATAATTTAAAACGATCTTTAAGACGAATTCGTAGTAATATTTACCCAAAGTTAAAATCAATAAATTCATTAAGCTTGGATGATTCAAAATGGGTCACTACTAGTGGAAAATATCCACAGCAATTTATTTTTATGACAACAAAAATAATTAAAATAGAATTTTAGTTTTTGCTATATTTTTAAAATCTTTATCTTCATCGAAATATATATTTATGGATGGCACTTTTGCAACCTGTCCACTAGATGTCTATCAAGTTTTTATTATTCATACACAAATAGGGAAAATAGTAAACGTATTACTAAAAAAAAAAAACGTATAGAAAACTGCTCTGGTGTTAAAAAAATATTGTTCTTCGGTTAAAAGAATTTCGTTTGATTTCGAACTAGCTGTGATAAAAGCAATTTAAGATATATTTAAAAATGAAGTAACAATCCAATTATGCTATTTTCACTTGAATCAATCTATTTGGAGAAAAGTCCAAGAATTACTAATTAGGATTAGCCATAAAATACAAAAAAATAAACAATTCAGACAAGACAAGCTGTGAAATTAATAAACGCTTTGGCATTCTTACCCGTGAATATGATGAAAAAAGGTTACAAAATATAAATTATTATTTAATTATTTTAATTATTTTAATTATTTACTATTATTTACTACTATTTATTTTAGGAATATTTATATTGTATGATACATTTAATTACGATTACGACGAAGGCGACATCCTAACTTATTTCGATGCAATTAATTAGGTTGGAAATTATGCAACAACTAACTACGGAATTTGAAACGCCAACGACCGATTTTTCCACCACATTTATGAAGTATATAATATATAAATATAATGCATCAAAAAAAGTTATGACCGCACTAATAACATATCAGAAGCATTCAACTATAAATTTTAAAATATTGTCAGGATTAAACATCCAGTATTTATATTTTTATTGAATCGATACAAATAATTTATTTTAATATCTTTGACAAAGAACAATATGTTTTTCTTTAAATAATTGTTTAAAAACATCAATTGAAAAAAATATTGTATCGGTTTGTAATAATATTGACATTAACTTTTCTAAAGATGAACTTTTGAATTATTTGTATACCCTTAGTCTTACTATAAAACATCGATGAACACCTTCGAGACTTTCGTAAATTGTAATTACCTATATTATTCTCGCCAGATATTGTATTAATTTTATTTTTTTATTTGACAATATATTTTATTCTAAAAGTATTATTTTATTTAAAATACGTTAAAAAAGTTTAATACTTAAAAAATTTGTTCTTAAGTATTTGACTTTTTAATTATTTTTACTTTGTTCAGTGTCACAGGAATAGTTCATATTATATTAAACATAGATTATTTATTATTATTATTTTATTTATATTATATAATAACATTTTATAATATTTTGTATTTAACAGGGGACAAATTGTCTTTAGACCGATAGTTCTGTAGATCCAATATTTTTTATTTCATTTAGTTAATAAAAGCCCGTATTGGACCCAATACACTTAATGCAATACAACATAAGACTTAATTATAGTTATTGTCTAAATCTATATGAATTGACTTTATTATAAATTATAATACAAAAAAGGTATTTATAAATAAAACAAAAATGTTAACATGGTTGAGTTATCATTCAAGAAGTCAAAAATATGTTTTAATCATATATACTTATAAGTCTATGGTTTTAATGAATTAAGAATACCTATACATAGTTAGCACTCTGTTAATCGAAGCAAAAACATTGTTATTCTATCGGTAGGTATTTCAGTATTTGTGTAGAATGTTTGAGATACCTATACGAGTTTTAACGTTAGAGACATTGAAAGATACTCACTAGTTCGCGTCATATTGTTGAAGATTTATGGTTTTTGTATCTTTAGATGTGTTTTGCACGATCTTTAAAAAAATGGGTTTGCCCTCTAACCGTCACCATTGCAGTGAAAAATATCTGGACTTCTGCTTTATAATAATTTATGGTAGGAAAAAAGTCCCGAAAAAATCCGAAAAAAAGTCGGTTTCCTAAAAACTAGTATAGCTATCAGTTTATCACTAAATTTTAGTTAATAATATTATTAATTAAGAAATGGGTAATGGCTATAAATATAAAACAAATATTAAAAAATATAATAGCTTTATATAGTTATAAATTATGTAATTTATGCAAATTTCATGTAACCTTTATTGGGTGTTAGAATTTCAATTTTTGAAAAATTAAAACTTAAAATTTAATATCTTTCACACCTACTGCACTATTCTATATATAGCATATAGTTTATACTATAGGTATCAGAGGTCACCGTATGGCGTACATAATGTAATAAAAATAATAATACTGGCTATAAGATCATATTTTATTTTATTATAACACGCTCTGCCACCTATAAACTATATGTATATATAATATATTATATAATAATATATGTATAAACCGTAGGTAAAAACCAAAAAATATTGTTTTTTTTTGTCTGTCTCGGTGGTTTTGCACTATACTATAGTAGACATTATTATCATTTTATTTACGGGTTTCCACATCAAGCTAACGTATATTAGGTATAATTTGTGATTATTGTATATATTTGATCAGTTGTATCTTTATGCATAGGCTAGGCGCAATTGGGGAGGGGGAGACTTGAAATGGCTTAGCAACTCGAATATTAAATTTTAGCTCCTCTCAAAATTCTTAACGTTATAATATAGGTTTAATAATAGTATTACAAATTAGTAACTATACAACCTATAATACATTAATAATATTTCAATTTGTCTAGAATATGGTCTATAGGTACACGATATTAGTGTTTCAAAACGCGCTTTACCAGGAAAAACTCTTACACATTGTGGAGTGATCTGATTTGATAAGTTTTCTAGGATTTTTAATTTACCTGCTTAAAACAAACATAATAAAAATAAAAGCTTGTGAAAATTGGTCATATTCAAAGCCGTATTATATGGTTGAGAAATATAATTTTGAAATTCAAATTCAATGCACCCTGCAGTAAGAAGAGTTTCTCTTTAAAAAAATATCGAAATCAGATCACTCGACGAGGCGTGCGAGTTTTTCCTGGAACGCATGTTTTTGAGAAAAAAAAACAACTCACGTGCAGGCCTTTTAATAAAAATAGGTAGATGTATAATTATATTATATTAAATGTAGGAAAGTGGGTGAGAAAGAAAATAATAAATATAAAGTAATATAGATAGATGGTTAAGGGCCGCGGGGTGGTAAATAAACTAGCCCCCCCCCCCCAACGAATATTATCTTTGAGAAAATCTAAAATATACACGTAATATTGTGAGGCCCCAGGGCACTTCTAAACTTTGGCCTATGATATAGCTACGACGATGCTCTGCCCCCCACACCCCTTTTCTGTTCAAATACCTTTAAAATACATACGCTACTGGGGCAGAGCCACCCACGGGTCTGTTTCATTTAAATATGTAAGGCCCCTACAAGTCAAAAACTGAAATTGTGCCTATGGTTTTATGAACTTTTTTTTCACTGATACACTTTTTCCGTTCCCCAAAATAATCGAAAGTAACGAATTTTCGTATTTTTAACTTAATCTGTTTTTGTACGAATTTCCGTCTTTTATATTAGTTAGATACCTATATATAGTGAACTTCTTATAAAATAATACAATAATACCTATAACTATGGTTAACTTTAAGAAAAATAAATAATTGATATTATACATCTCTGCAATATTATAATGTATCATCTCAATAATTCGAGCGGGGCTCCACATCTACAACGAACGCGCATCAAAACCAATTTTTAAAAACAAATATAATTCATATTTATTTGTTTTTTTTTTTTTACTATAATAAAACTATAATAGGTACAATATACACATAACACATGTATTATGTTACGATTATATAGGTACCTAAACGTATTGTTATTGTATTTATTGTAAGCTGCAGAGAAATTAATCGGCTCGTCCATTCCCTAAACGGTGAAACGAACAATGCACTCGCCGAACACAAAACTGCAGATAACTATATATATTATGATATACGAGTTTGCTAAAATAGTATAATGTTTAATGTTTATAGTAGGTATATTCTCAAATTAATCGTTGTCATGACTCGTGACTATATACGTAGGTATAAATACGTTTGTTCTATAGCTAAAGTCGGTGAGATCGAATTTCACGGTGTTGTATTTCGTCGCATAATATGTGTTCATAAAATATACACTGTGTATGGTATAATTGTGTATATATTATAAAATAATTATAGACAGAATATAAAATATATAAGATGATATATTTCTTACAAGAATATAAGATATAGACAGGTAAATCGTATATAGATTATAGGTACTATATTATTATATACGAATACGATAAACCTATAGGTTTAAGCAGGAGCCTCGCTACGGCTATTATTTAAGAAGCAACTTCTAATATAATCTTAGTCGCCCGGAATCTGTGTGATACTTGTAAAAGATTATAATATTAGTGTGACTGAATTTAAATGCGGCTATAAAGCACTCTCGTACTCGCAGATTTATGCAAATTGCAAATGACAATAAATCGATAACTACATAAAATTCACGATACGCGCATTTAACGACAACGTATACTTATTGTATTGACAAAGTTAAAGTCAGCTAACGTTATCTGATTTTGATTCTGAAAAAATATTTGAATTCAGCAGAAAAATGTCTGTAGTTGGTGTGAAACACTTTTCATTTTTAATTGTAATTATGATTTGAAAAAAAAAACATAATTTTAAGTTCATAATAATATGAGATTTGATTTTTACAAAGTGTTATGTATGATCTATTGACAATTTTCTGTCAAGTTCAATTTTGTTTTCCGCATCAAAATTAGACAACGTAAACTAACTTTGATTTTGTCAAAACTTAAGGTCTTTTAAGCTAACATTGACAGCAGTATAGCGAGGCTCTTTAAGAAAAGTCATAAGCGTTTAGTGCATTTGAATTGTCGGAAATGAGTAGGTTACCTATTGTTAATATAAGCTACTAGTTATACGTATGTCTTGTAATAAGTATCCATAACATAATCTCATATTCATTTTAGATTGAGCGGAGCGATGAATGTATTGATTTTACAATGATGTGTGTGTTTTTTTAAATTTAATTTAATTTTTGTGTCTGTCATCAACGTTTGGGGCAGTTAAACTGTTTCGATTTTCTTCAACAGTATCTTGTTAGATGGGAAAATGAATTAAGTTGGTGAATTCGAGAGAATTTTTACGGAACAACGGTTTTCACCAAATCGATTCTGGTTTTTGGTGTAACTCTTAAACAAATTACCATATAGATGACATTTTTACAGAATGTTTGTATTAGCACTTTTTATACACTATAAAATTATTAAAAATATTTTTACTTGTTTGAGTTGTTTACGGACATCTTCAGTTTATAATTTTTTGATAACATGAGGTATAGGTACAAATGTACAATTGTAAATGTGTGAATGTGATATTGTGATAGTACTTTCTAACTAGTAACTACCAAGTTAGACTTATTGTGTACCTACCTATTATTAAGTAACTTTAGCTTCGTTAGCTTATATTATATTAGAGTGAATCGACCTATTATGTAACTTGATGATAAGAACATTATCTGTGTTTGTATATTGTATATGTTTAGGATTTTTTGTGATAATTCAGTGTTTAAGTGAGTTATGAGCATTTTTAATTTACGTAATATAATATATATACGCAAAACTTGCTAAAACTTTTAAAAATCTTAAAATAATGGTATATATTCTATTTTTATCATTACTATTTTTTTTCCTCGTCTTGTCTCGAAATATAGGTATATATAGGTAAAAAATCGACAACGCTCGGGTCCCCTCAAAATTCGACTCGTGTTGACCTTGCTCAAACTGACAGGTAACTACATAACGTACAACATACTATTTGACCCTTTGGCCAATTGGCCAACTGTCACAAAATATTAATACTTGAAAACTAACTGTATAGGTACACACATACCTGTGAAAGCAAACGTCATATTAATGCACATTGTTGTGCACTGTCACCTGCAAAAACACACATAATATAGTATAATATAAGAGGTAAGTATTGGTACGCATAATAATAAAAATATATTATTAAGCGTTTCACGTCCGATAGTTTAGTTATTTCGTTTAGCATTATTTTTTTTGAGAAGATTATATTTTAGATAATATAGTTTGAAGTTTGTAGGCTGGGTAGCCTGGGTGTCCTACATTAAGCGTATAACTATAAAAAAGTATACCGGTCTTAGTGAAATATGATCAAACCAAAACGACTCATAGGTACATCAGCGATAACATTATTACCGAGTTAGTAGCGGACATAAACATAAATAACAAGGCAAACTTATTGTATTAAGAACAGTTGAACGAATATAACTATTAACCATAAAGTATATTAACTACTCGAAACCGAGTTTCTAACCGACAAAAAATAAATACATTAAAAACTATTCCTAAAAACAATAATAATGTCACGCGCACGTTACAACGATAATGTGTTAAACATTTTTCGTATTTTTAAACCATCCATAAACTGCAACACAATTAAAATATGGTAAACTGAGAACTGCGAAGGCTTATTATATGTATTCATACCTACCTATATGGTTATGTAATATGGTAGACCGAGAATCGATCCTATGGTTAATTTTTTGGGGGGAGAGGTTCATAATGTTAGAGTGTATTTTGCTGACTTTCAAACCAAAATCTGACGACCAAGTAAACTGTACAGTGTACTGTGTAGGTACCTAATATAATATATTTGATAATTTATAGAATTAGGATTTGTATGCATTTTATAAATATTTTTCATTTTTTTCTTGATGAACGCGTTATACTTAATGTGTATCATAACATTAGGCTTACACTTACGATTATAAACATTTTTAGAATCTTTTTCACAATTAGTTACAAATTTATTTTCAAAACATTTAAATAGGTACCATATTATTCCGAGTAGATTTTACACACTCTCGAGAAAGACAAAGCCTGACATTATATTATCATTGATCCAAATAATTATGGTATTATGCTATGTGTTTATCGACTATCGGCTATGTATATTTTATTTGTTACGACAACAAACCGTTCCAAGAAGCAAGAACATGGGGCAGTATAATATTGTGTTGTGTAGGGGTACCTGGGTCACCAAATGGAGGCCACAGGAAAGACATTTATTTTTAAAAATTATTATTTTTCATGATACTTTAGCATGTCAGAAAAAAATTTAAATAAATAAATAATACTATGAACTGATTACTATAGTTACTTCCATAAAACTTCATCCACATAGTTGCATATTCAGTAATATAATTTAGGTTAGTGCATGTTAGTAATATTACTACCTGCATAGGTAGTATAGCAAAGGATAAAAATAGTAATTAGTTTTACATTATTCATAAGAAACCGACGTTTGGACTAGCCTATACCTAGTAATCATATAATATTGAATATTGTATACTTTATGTTGCATATCAACATTAACTTATCACCACACCAGTGTTCTTTAAATTTAAAACTGAAAACATTTCACACTCAGTTGGACAATAGTGACACGACATGACGCACATCGTCGACATATATTTGCAAAAGCTGGGATGGAGAGACGATCGTGGTTTTGACGTAATGTTTGCAGTAGTTTTTAACTACTGCGAGTTAGCCGTAACTCTGTTCTTCTACATTTTTACGTACCTGTGGATCATCCACTCGACGGGAGTTCTATCGCTACGCCTTTCCGGCGTCTTGTGGTTGTTCCTCGAAATGCACATTTTTGATTTCTTAATCGTTAGGATCGACCAGCAGTCACAGTTTCGCGATATCTACCAGCGTTCACTGAAAGTGAAAACACCGGAAAACTATAGACGGACAATGACGATGGTTATTAAATTCAACATCATCATAATCAACGTGTTGGTGACAGTTTCCATGTTGTACACGATTAATACACGTTTGATTCGGTGCAGATGGGCGATCCGTTCACGTTCCCTTTCGTGGACGTGTTGCCGATAAAAACAACAAACGTGATTATTTACGTGTGCAAATATATTGTATACGCTTTGCCGTTGTACATTTCACAATTCGAAGCCTGTTTCTTGAATGTGACGTTCATGTATTCCACGGGCGTCGTGAAGAGACATTTTCAGATACTCAACGAAGAGGTCGAAGAAGCGATGATTAACAATGACGAACAGAAATTAAAGACCGCAATCATACATCATATAGAAGTGTTGAAGTTAGTTGTGTTCAATGCACATTCTATGTCGGACAAAAAAATAATTAACTTTCCTGTGTATTCCAATTTAGCCAACTAATAAACTAGTACAGCTACTACGTGGCTCGCACTAAAACTGAATTTTACATTCTAAAATCCTACATTTTACTCTTGAGTAAATAAAAATACAAAATACTTAGGTTTTATATGAAATTAATATTTTTTTTAAAATTTTTATAGCTTATAATATTATTACCATTCAAAATATAACTAGGAACTAGGAATCTTTACACCCTGCAGTTCACGGGGGAAAAAAAACGCCCGAAAAAGGCCCTTTATATTTTTAGGTCAATATTATGCTTATGCGCAAATTTAATGCGGCTCGCAAGCAGTTTTCAAAAATAATATTTGGCCCTATGCAAAATCCTAGTGGGAATCTATGCGGCTATTCTGATACACTAGATTCTTATGTATCAGCATATATTTGTATAAATACTTAGTAATTAGTAATTACATATCACATATGAAATTATCCATAATAATACCAAAAATCAACGTTGTATGGAATATAGATATCATATAAATATCATTGTCCACATACACTTAAACATAATTAGTAAGAAACCAAATCAAAAAAAAACCGGGTAGCGCATTGCTTTACATTACTGGTGTCAAAAGAGTCACAGTAATGAGTGTGTTAAATTCGAATTCAACGATATAAGATCATTGCATACAGAAAACGATTCTGAGGGAAGATAGTCTGTCAGCTTATAAAATATTAGCTGGTAAGAATATTTGATGATTTTATTGTGATTAAAGTAATTTACTATTAGGCATTAGCACTACAGAAGGTTGAATTTGTTTTTGTCAAAAAAATTAGCTTTGAAAATTTCATTGTGTGTATCAAATATAACGATATAAGCTCTCTTAAAGTTTCTACAAATAATATTTTTATAGTATATAAGAAAATAACTAAAATCGTTATTCTTGGTTATTTAATATGTAATTTCATCCAAATTTGAAATTAAAATGTCTGTAAAAATAACTGTGTTTAAATATATTTCAGATAACATATTATGTTAGATTATTCAGTATGAACTACTTAAGAGGATCATTGTACTACATTTTTAAGCATTTCGACGCAATGAAAAATGTATTGAAATTTGTAGAAAAATAAATAAAAAGAATTGATAATTTCAAATGTTTATAAATAACGCAAAACGAGTTAATATATTTTTAAAATTGTGTCATGTATAAATGTCAAAAATAAAAATGCTGCAGTTAAAAATGTATATAAATATGTTCAATATGTATAGCAAAGGATTAAAAATTTAAGACAAGGCTCCACTTGAGTAGTTGATAGTGTAACCTAATAATCTAAAAATATGTAATCACTGTTTTTGTTTTTATAGTTATTTTAAATTTGAACGAAATTAGATATTTAAATGAAGAATAACGATTTTAGTTTTGTGTTGTAATATAAAAATATTATTCATGGGTAGGTACTTGAAACTTCTAAAGTATATTATTATATACAAATGTGATAATAAGCAAATAATACTACTTCAATACTTACCGGCTACCCGGCTACCGTATAAAAATAAAAATTTAAATAAAATATAAAACATCTTAGGTTGACAAACTTCTCCGCTCTGAAACGTTTTTCGTATACGCAAATACGCTATGATATAATTTTATTGAATTCAAATTTAACACCATCCATATCAGTGACCTACTTATAATAACGACGCCCTACTGTACAGCTGAGTTGTATCCAGTTTCCACCTTTATTTTGACCTTCTGAGTGCACCGAATAGATTTACTTTTCTATCAGGAAAGATGCTGATGTCGAAAAATGGAGTATTTTAACAACCGGAAATGTTGATGACAGAAAAAAGAACACACATCGTTGTGAACACAATACATTCATCGCTACGTTTAGAAACCAAAAGTTTTTAATATCTATAATTAATATTATAAACCTAATTACCTAATGTATTTATAGGTATTTTAGAGATATAAAGACACTTTATCAAGTATCAATATTTATTTATTAATATACCTCTATATATATATATATAATATTAATCGCAATAGAATTTTGTGCATTATATTTTGACTTAACTGGTTGTTTCACGATTCAAGCCGTACAGGTGTGTGTCAGTAATATAATATTATTTGATTAATTTTATTAATAATTAAAAAGTATTTTTTAAGTAAGCGGTGTAAACTAAACATTTTCATAAATTTATATTTTATAGAATTCCGTAAAAATTAGAATCCTCTGTAGAATATACAGAGCAAGTATTAACTTTTTACTCAATTCTTATAACAAAAATATAAATATTATACTATATAAAAAAAAACTAATTTAGTATTTAAGGAATATTACACTACCTACATTATTTTTGATATATTATGACTGTATAATATAAAAACAACTAATTATATGGAGTTAAAGTTATTAACTATACCCATCTTTATTATTTTTAGGGTCGTCTTGTTCATCCAATAATATTGGGATTGTGTATAACTAGTTTTGATGACGAATCTCGTAATAATTACGGTTCATTGCATTTAAGCAAGCAATATGACGTATGATTTAGTATGTATTTTTACTTAAAACTATGCAATAGAATAATAATTTTTAAAAACGTTAGTGTTTTCTGGAATAAGTATAGATACTATAATAGCTGGTACATATAATGATATATTTCATAATAATTTTCTAGTATAGGTATTTGCTAAACTTACGTATATTGTACTGTATAGTATATATTGCATGTATTGCATAGATTGTATTGTATTATATTATATTATGATATTTATATATACTTACCTATATAGTGTGCATACATGTTTCCATTTAGGTGTGTATATCGTAAATGTTTAATACGTGTAGACTACCTATATATAAAAGCGCCCTTGCCCTCGGCTATACCAGCCAAAAATATTTATCACCTACCCGTGCATTAACGATTATTTGGTGCGGAATTTCAAACACGTATTTTCCCGTATTATCTATTTCCATACATCTATATTATTATATTATATAGGTGGCTTGGTGTGGCGCAGGGGTTGCATTCAGTCACGAAACGTGTTCTCAGTGCAAGCACAGGCCGGTGTCACTAGTTCCCGGATGGGTGACCACCCGGGTTTTTAATGGCAAATCCTTGCCACATATACACAAACACGTGCTCCGATCCAACCGTACCCCCCCACCCTACTACAAATAGCTATTGGCCATAGTAAGTATTGCTGGGCTGAAAATCAATGAAAAATATTATAAAAAATATTATAGAGGTGTATACTCATTGCAAACTGTGCTGTTGCAGTGTTCTATATTTTCTATATAGTATATTCTATCATATTATTTTTGTTAGCTACTATAGTATAGCAGTGGTTCCCAAACTTTTTTATTCTACGCCCCTTTGTACATTTAAAAAATTTCACGCCCCCCCCCCTCTTTAAATAATAGTTTAGACGATTTTTTTTTTAGTGATACAACTATAATGACTTATTTATTCTTTCCTAATTTTGAAATAGTATAATAAGCATAAGTGATGATCTTTCTATGTGATGTGGTGACTTGAGTGGGCTTAGGATGTACTAACCATTGAAGGCACTTGGGGTGAATTTATTGTAAAATGTAATAATTTTTTTTTAACAACAAAATTCTTATTATATTATCGCTATATTTGTATACATAATATAGGTAGTGATAAGTAAATATACATAATGTATGCGTAATCCTCCATGCAGTATCTGAATGCGAGAATTGCCCCTGGGTGGGAAACATTTATAGACATATAATACTATATTACATAGTATTAATATTAGGTCGAACCTCGATAAGTCAAAAACCTCGAAAAAATGTAATTTCCTTTGAATTTCTACTTGTTAAGATTCCACTGTATATAGTATGTATTTATGTCAATCAATAAATTAATAAAAAAAAGTAAAACATTTTGTCATCGACTCAAAGGATCAGACCTAGGTCATTTATTTACTTGTTGATTGAAACGCATTAAATAGTCATAATTTGTCTAAAACATACAGACAATAAAATGTGAAAAAGAGATGTGTGATTCAGATTTAACGCTCCGACGGCCCCCCGTCGTTCCTACCACCCTATCTATAGTTGATTTAACAAATACTAATTATTACCCAAAATAATAGCTGTGGTAATGTACAATACATTGTGCGATTGAAATTGATAAAAGCATATCAGTGGTTCATTATTTCAACCATAAATTGTGCCACGGATGAGGAAAACACATTAACACTAATTTCTTTAAATATTATTTAAGGTATATTTTTTAATTTTTTTTACCAATTTAAAGATACATATTTTGGTTCTAATTAAAAAATATACTCTTGCAAAATTTGCACTAAAACGTAAAAAAGAGTAAAATATGCAAAATATAAAAAAAAAAATTTCTGTAGACTCCTGGACCCTGGTACATATTATGAAACCGATTTCTTTGATATTATCACTATAACTTATTACTTACTCGATATCAGTCACAAATCACCATCACTCATCAGTGTTACCTATTTCAAGCACTCGTCAATATAATCTAGGCATTAGGTACAGTACCCATAAACACTTATTTACAGTATACGTCATACGGTACGTAAGTTGGATTTCATCGAACACCTAATTTCACCTACATATTTTCGTGTTGGTACAAAAACAGTTAAATAATTAACGGATCGTTATATCAGCAGATTCGTTTTACATTATAATATTAGAGTAAATACCCTGCCGAGGACAATGGTTTCGGTGGTTCCGTGATTATTATCCCATTATTGTTTTATGTCGTGATAAGTTAAGGTAGGTACATAGTAGAAAATCTCTCATAGTGGTTACAGACCTATAACAGTCGTCCCGAAATTTTATTAACTATAAATTAAGAAATTGTATGAAAAAAGTTTAAAATGTTCTCAATTTAATAAATATTTGTCCATTATCTATATGTATAAAACAAAAACAATTTTTCTATGGCCTTTATGCATTCCTAAACCGTTCATCTGATTGCGATGAAATTTGGTACAGAGATAGATTAGGCTACAAGGGAGGAGATATGCTACATTTTGTCACGAAAAAGGTAAATAAGAGGTCCAAAACGGGGTTCTCAAACAAGGTATTTAAACAGGGATCTCGAGTTCGAACCACGGTTTGGGTTAACGAATTTTTTTCCTTGTTTTTTTTTGAAAATTTTTTTTTATAAATTGTTGCTATTGGTTTTAATAATAATTATTATCAATTGCATTGTTTTTTGACATGTATATGTCTTATGGCTGAGGTCATTCTATACATTTGTGCGACACAGAGAGCGTTACCTTGACGTCATCGTGTGGATAAAAAAAATAATAATAAATAAAATAATGATAATAATAAATAATAATAATAATAACAAATACAATAATTATATTATTGTATTTTTTCTGACCATTTACACGTTACATACTTACAGTTGCCCTTGCCCTGACAACCAAATTTAAAAAATATGAAATTAATGTTATAAAGTTCCAAGGTTGCCCCTAGCAACTGATGATTAATATATTTAGGTTACCAATTACCATAACAGTTTCATAATACTTTTTTAGATTCTGAGCGTAGCGATGAATGTATCAAATTTACAAGACATGTATCTGCATGCAGTTGAGATACTCCTTGTCGTCTTCGGGTTATTATTTTTTTAAATTTTCTTCTTTATCTATACATACGAATGTTTGTTTTTGTTTAGTACAATTTAAGTATGATGTAAAGTTAGGTTAGGATTTTGTAGTAATTGATTGTATAACTTTGATACTTTAGAGTTAAATTATACACTTAAGTACGTACAACGCGGGATTCGAGATTCCCGAAAAACCATTTTGCAAAAAAACATTTTCATGCAAACATAAGTCGAGATTTTATTTTTAAATTTTTTTAAATTTGGTTCTACAAGATTTTAGCCATGGACCTGTATACTTAATAAGTATATAATACACAAAATTACAACACAACAGTGAGTATGTTGACAAAGGATGGCACAATCACTTCTGTCTTGTCATTGGAAAGCTTCATCTAGATCTCTATTCCATACTGACTCAGTTCAAAAAGAAAAATTAGACATACTCGCATACTGCAGAGATTGCTATTGCTACACTTGGTGTTGGCTGTAGTGTAAAATCTGCTTAATTAAGTGTAAATATTCCAATACCGGATAAGGGCAGTAACAGTAAAATACTCAACGCTCAAGGAAAAAGGACGATTGTTAGATTTTTCGCGAACAATTGCATAAGTACACCATTGTACTATAATAAACTTTAAACACGGGCACAAATTCATCGGAGATGGCTACGAAGATATGAAGCGATATCGGTCTGACCAGCATCGATTATCTACGATTTGACGTTTGTCGACACTTTTTGTTGTTTTTGTTTTAAGTTGTTAATTTTTCAATAATTATGTTGATGTACCAGAATCATTTTTAAGTAATCTTTTTGTATGCGAGCAATGTATTGATTTTACAATGATGATTTTTGTGATTAGAGGCACTTTTTCTAGTTGACATAATTTGAAGGTTCAATCGATTTATCAATAATTTAAGTGGGTAGTAGGTTAATGATATATTGTTGTTTATCACATTGATACATTATTACAATTATTTTATTTTATTTTTCTATTCTATATAATATTATGTTATTCGGTAGGTAAAATTATATATTTTTTACGAATGCAGTTCTAACTCGACTGTTTTAACCATAAAAAAGTCAGATAAAAAATTTAAAATTTAAACCGTACTTAATATATAAATGATCCGATATCGGCGATATCTGAAGTATCTCTTATAAAGTATGCTTTTATTTCATGCGGTACCTACTTAATTGTTATTTTAAAAAATCTCACAATAATCACAATAAACAGTAAAACTAATAATATTATTAAAGTTTTTTTTAAAATTAAATTAAATTTACAGTCAGAGCTAATCGAATGTTGTAAGTAAATAATCAGTAATACTGTTATTTGTATACTTACTTAAGTATTTTAAAATTGAATAAAAGGAATAAAATAAATGTTAAAAGATGCTTAAAAGTTTATTCAGAGGGAAATATTACAGGGATTTTTTTTTCTTATTACAGAGAAATAAAATCGAAATAATAACAACTGATTAATATAATGATGACATTTTGAAAACTTGAGTGCTCTTAAAGTGCAGAATATATGTATATTATAAAAGTATAAATTAGTAAATTTATAAGAGGTGTATGTTAATAGAGAGAAAAAATACAAAAAGCTACACACTCAAGTAGTTCAGACGGGCATAAAATCACAGCTTGGATAAATTTAAGTGGATAGACATTGAGAGAGAATACACTGATTGTTATAGTTATATATACGTATCTACACAATGAAGGATGACTTGTACAGGCTGCAGATATACGTCGACAGGACAAAAAGACCGTTTTCTATAAGAGGATTTCAATAACTTTAAAATGTAGCGGGTATACACTGTACAATTATAATTGATTTATACTGCAAATAGTAGTAGAGAGAACTTGTGATAATGTGATTATTACATTTTATTATTATACATAATACGTACGGGTTTCACCGACGGTTATACAAACCTGAAATGGGATAATACAATTTATTTTAATGAAACATTGAAACATATAGGCATGTACAGCTGAGTATTATTTTAGTGAGTTCGCTATATTGTGTGTTGTATACGATTGTATCTAGCTAACCTATAATATCGATATATATCTATTATCTTCTGTGTGTGTATAGTAGCACGGGTGAGTGACTAACGGTATCCACTATAATCCCGTGTTTGTTTTGTTTAGTCTAACATTTCAACACTCAACCGTCAACCGCGTAGGTATAAGTGGTATAATGGCTGTCTTACGAGTTGTGTTCACTATGATGTAGCTGCAACTGACGTTACAGTTAACATCGCAAAGGCCAAAAGCACGTTCCTAAATAAAATGACCTCGTGAAATCTTTAAAACAATAATTAAGTACACGCATAACAAATAATTACAATAAAGGCTCTTAAAAGAGATCTGTGGTTGAAGTATAATGTAATAATAAATGTGTTAAGGTATATAATATTATATAGGTATATAATATTTATATATAGACGTAATGCGCATTATGTGAGATTTAAAATTATGTTGGAAAATCTTCAAAGGAGTGTTTTATTTATATGTTTGGGTATAAAACATGAATTTTACAAAAATTTCAACTTCTGATTTCGTACAACCAGATCGGCTTAGACTCTATAGCTATATATAAGCGACGTAACTATACGTAAGTACTACCATAGTCCGATGTACCAACTGTTTGTACCTATATATACCTATTATACATTATCAAATATTTAAATGGTAAAAAATTAATGGTAACTATAAATAATTTTTGTCTCTTTTTAATACCTACCTACTGCAGGTTATTGGAAAATACCTTTTTCGATTTCATTAGAATAAGGAATACAATTTCCGCATTAAGAGGGTATAATAGTGATCAAAATATGGAATAAAAACATGGATTCGTACTTCATGTTTCTCGGTTTACAGTAAAAATACCTATTATATACAAATAGTAGAGGAGAATTTTATCTAAAAAAACGTAGAAAGGTATTTATTAATTATTATTTAAATTTTAAATAATGAATCGATAAGAATTAAAAAAACTTGTTAATTTACCATGCGATATTGGACGAATGGAATACAATATCAAAAATCGGGCTTCTTACGACTCTAGAACCCAACGGAGAGGTTTTGGGGTCTGGGTCTCCTCCATCGACTGACAAAATTTATTATTTTAATGACGTTTAATTGTTTTTATACTTTTTACACATTAAAAATTGTAAACCCCTCTTTGAAAAATTTTCTGGGTACGCCCCTGTGATGAATAACTCCTTCTATTGGAGGTCAATATAATCTAAAAAGAAAAAAATTGAATATCATAATATAATGTATATAGGTTAGTGCGTGTTAGTACACCTACCCATCTTATTAATGCATATGTATAGTTGATAGCCTATATAATTATATAACGTTTAAATATTGTACCTTAATGTTCTTGCATATCAATATTAACAATATATAAACAGCACGTCAATGTTATGTAAATTCGAAACTGAAAAATAATCACACTCAGTATGCCAGTGGTGACGAGACGTGGCGCACGTAGCTGATATTTTTTTTTCAAAATACGGGATGGAGTGACAACCACGGTTGTGCCACAATGCGTGTGGAATTTTTTACCCACTTCTGTTTAGCCGTACTCTGGTCTTCACCATTTTAATACGTACCTGTCGATCGTCTACTCGAAGGGAGATCTATCCATTCGCGTTTACGGCTTCTTGTGGCTGTATGTCAAAATCCACATGTTTGTTTTAATAAACATGTGGCTCTACCGCCTCTACCATCAGACACAAATTCGCAATATGTTCAAGCGTTCACAGATAGTGGGAATACCGGAAAACTATAGACGAAAAATCGTGATGGTGTTTTTAATACAGCTTAATCATGACAACCGTGTGCGCGGCAATTCCCTTGTTGTACACGATTTCGTTTAATTCGGTGCAGATGGACGGATCGTCCGCGTTCCTTTTCGTGGACGTGTTGCCAACGGACAGAAATTAAAAATCGCGATCAAACATCATCAAGAGTCGTTGAAGTGAGTTGGGTTCAATGCACACTACAGTAGAGTTATTATAGGTATATTTGGTGACATTTAACTTAACAATCCTGTCGGACAAAAAAAATATTTAAAATGGATTAAACTTTCCTGTTTATTCCAATTTATGGCAACCTAATAATCTAATGTATCAGGATATATTTTATTTATGATTTAGAAATTACCTATGAATTAACCTATAGTAATACCTGTAACCAAAATTGTTTAGGTATCATATAAATAACATTGTACACAATAATCCTCATACTATAAACCATCAATCAGTAAGAGACCAAATCAAAATAAGCGTTTAATATCTAAAAATAGTATCATACTATCATAAACCTACTTACTGTATTTTTTTGTTTTTCAAAGAGATGAAGACAGTTTATGAAAAACCAATTCTAATGTCAATAGAATTACGTGGATTATACATTGGCTTAATTGGTTTTATCATTATTCAAGTCATACAGGTGTGTGGTAGTAATAATACATTTTATTAATTTCATTAATAGTTAAAAAATATTATTTAGTATGTGGTTAAAAATTTACCAGTTTCAATATTTTTTAGAATTTCGTAAGAATTATTATAATCCTGTAGAATATTATACAGTGCAAATATTAGCTTTCTAATCAATTCTTATAACAAAAATATAAGTATGGACAATACCTATTGTTTTATATTAAAAAAAAAAAATTAATTTAATTTTAAAAGAACATGACACTACATTATTTTTAATATATTATGACTTTAATATAGCAACAGTTAATTACATGAAGTTTAAGCTATTAATTATACCTGTATTATTTTGAAGGTGTTTTTCATCCATTAATATTGAAATTAATAAGTATTAGGTAGTATTATACAGCGTTTCGCAGCAATTACAATGTATTGCATTTGGGAAAGCAATTTGTTTGATTTAGTAAGTATTTTTAATGTGTGTTATACTTGTTTACTTGATGCACTCATTTTCCCAAAACTTCTAATATTTTTTTTTTTTGTATAGGTATTCATTTTTAAAAACTTTAAGTCAATATACATAACATACCTTTTAAAAGCAAAAAAAAAGGAGGGCAAGTGCAGGGTGTCACCGTGCTATACAGTAGGTTACAAGTGGGTGTCTGTAATGGATGGTGTTTGAATTTGAATTCAACGATATAATAAACGAAAAACGATTCTGAGCGAGGACGGTCAGTCAGCCTAAAATATAACCAAATATTATCAAATATATTTGATGATATTATTGTGAATTAAGTCATTTATTCACCTATTTACGCCGAACCTTGCTTTAAATTTTTAATCTTTAGCTGTAAAATCATACATTTATAAAACATTTTATATATTTTTAACTCTAAAATTATTTGTACATTTTCAATTTGATAAATGTCGTCAACGTTGTATGATAATTTGTTAATTTATGGGTGAATCATTATTTATGCTCGTAAAAACCGAATTTTACGTTCCGGTAAAGTTATTAGATTCTGAGGGGAATGAATGTTTTGATTTTACAACGATGTATATGTTTTTAGATTCTGAGCGAAGCGATGAATGTATTGGTTTTACAATGATGTGTGTTTTTTATTTTTTTTTTATTTTTGTGTCTGTCATCACGTTTTAGGACAGAAAAAATGCTTCGATTTTCTTCAATAGTACCTTTTCTGATAGGAAAGTGAATCTAGTTGGTACTTTGGGGGGTCAAAAGTCAAAATTTCCCAGTAGTTTTCATGAGCGCCTGGAAAAACAAATGAAAAATTATGGGAAAAACGGGAATTTTTACGGAAAACCAATTTTCGACAAAATCGATTTTGGTTTTTGGTATAACTCTAAAAGAAATGACCGTAGAGACATGAAATTTTGACCGAATATTTATATAAGCATTTTCTACACACCATATCATTTTCAAAATATTCTGACTTATTTTGAGCTGTTAACGGACATTTTCAGTTTCCAATTTTTTTAGTTTTTTTTTCTATAAATGTCAATAAAATTTTATTTGTTGGGTAAAAAATCTTGAAAATTTAATAGTAGGCTTCTAATATATAGTTTCAAAGGCAGATGAAAAATATTAAAAATCCGTAGTCACAATTTTTATTTATAGGTAATCAAAGTTCAAATTTTGACAAAATACGTAAAAATGACGAAAATGTGCAATTTATTTTGAGTTAGAAATTCATAAAAATTTTTCTTTTTAAATCTAAGATTTGAAAATGTAATACAAGATTCCTCATAAGTTTGCCTAATTTTATCAATAAAAAAAAGTTTATAAGCAAGTCATAATAAATTTTTATGAGCATTTTAAGTTCAAATTTGTACAAGATTAGATATTCACTCGATTTCTCATGTAGCGATTTTCTTATTTTGTTGCAATTCAAAACAAATAACTGTAGATGCATGAAAATTTCACTGAATGTTTATATAAGCTATTTCTATACACCATTCAATTTTGAAAATATTTTGATTTGTTTTGAGCTGTTTACAGACATTTTTAGTTTTCAATTTTTTTAGTTTTTTTTTTTATAATTGTCAATAAAATTTTATTTGGTGGGCCAAAAAGTCTGAAAATTTAATACAAGCTTTTTTATATATTGTTACAATATCAGTTGAAAAATTTTAAAAATACATAGGCACGATTTTTTTTTATAAGCATTTAAAGTTCGAATTTTGACAAAATTTGTCAAAATCTCGAAAATTATAAATCATTGTAATTAAAAAATTATAAAATGTTCAGTTTTTATAACTAAGTGTTGAAAATTTAAAACAAAAATTCTCATAAATAAATCATACTGTAACCAAAAAATCTAAAAATTATATCAACATATTTATTTTTTACAGACATTTTAATTTCAAATTTAGACAAAATTTCATATTCAAACCAAGAATAATGATTTTAGTTATTTTGATATAATTTAAAAATATTATTTTTTGGTATATGAAACTTTTAGAATATATTGTTGTATTTTATATACACGCAATGGCATTTTAAAATATAATTTTTTTGAGAAAAATGAATTTAACCAACCATAGTAAATACTAATGCCTATAATACTAAAATTAATTACTTTATTCACAATAATATCATCAAATACATTTAGACTTAGTAAGATATTATAGACTGACTGACCGTCTTCGCTCAGAATCGTTTTTCTTATTCAATGATATTATATCATTGGATTAAAATCTAACACAATCCATTACAGTGACTCACTTGTAACCTACTGTACAGCAGAGCGACATACACTTACCCGCCCTTTTTTTATTTGTGTCTGTTTAACATGATAAGTAGTGGAAATAAAGCTTCGATTTTCAACTTCAGTAATTCAGTATCTTGTTCTAGTTTTCAAAAGCGTTGGAAAACAAAAGAAAAGTTATGGAACTACAAGAATTTTTATGCAAAATTTTGTTTTGTTTTTGACAAAACCGATTTTGGTTGTTGGTGCACCTACCTAACTCTGAAACAAATAAGCGCAGCGACATGAAATGTTTACTGAATGTTATATATGTTTATATTAGCATTTTCTAGTTTCTATACACTATACAATTTTCAAAATACGATATCGTATTTTGAATTGTTTTAAACTGTTTATTTATTGTTACAATGACAGTTGAAAAATATTAAAAATACGTAGTCATAACTTTGACAAAATAATACGTAAAATCAAGAAATTGTGCAATTTATTTTGAGTTCGAAATTTATTAAAATTGTTGTTTTTAAATCTAAGATTTTAAAATGTAATATAAGGTTCCTCGTAAATTTCTCTAACTTTGTCAAAAAAGTGTCTACTGGAAAGTCAAGTTAACAGTTTTACAAAATTGGATATTTACTTGATTTCTCATCCTAACGATTTTCTTATTTGGTTGTAATTTAAAAACAAATAACTGTAAACTGTAGATACTTTAAGTTTATACAATATATTTATTTTATCAATTTCTATACTGATTACGCATGCTGTATTACATTTTCAAGTTTTTTGACCATATACCTAGTATATTATTTTTTATTAACATTAATTTAAAAAACTAATATAACTACCTAGACATTTTCTTATACCTAAAAATAGCTCGAAAAGAGGCACACCATTTCGAAAATGTTATGGTACATAGAAATGTAAAATATAAGCATTCAGTGAACATTTCTTGTATCTAGGGTAATTTTTTTTAAAGTTTTTGTCGAAAAACTATTTTGCAAAAATATTTCCATTTTTTCTTAACTTTTTCTGTTTTTTTAGGCGCTTTTGAAGACCATTGAGAATTTAAATTTTGCACCGACTAGATTCTATTTTCTACTGGAAAATACTGAAGATGAAAATTGAAGGATTATTTCGACGAACAATCTTGTAAAGTATTTAAATAATTGTATAACAAATGCTTTTTTTCATATTATAATACCATTTTAAATACTTTTTGAAAAAAAACTATTCGAGTCCTTCTTCTGAATAATTGTATTTTTTTTTATTCATTGAATATACTGTTTGAACTCGATAAATAGTTTATATTTGTGACAAAAAAAATTTTCCTATTAAAAATCGGGCATATTAAAACTTATAAATTAGGTATAAATAATAGTTTTCCTCTTTGAATGAAATATGATTGACTCATGTTAATTTCCATGTTTCCAACCATTCTAAAACTGGTAAATATTAGCGGGGTAAAATAATATATTCTTATAGCATTCGAATAGTTTTTAGAGTTCTGTATTCGAATATGTTTACGGAATACTTTAATACTCATTTATTTGAATACATATTTCGAATACAAAATAAAAGTATTTTTCACAAGACTGTGGAAACTACATATCGTGTACACAGAAACAAAAAACTTGGAGAATTCTTGGATCCACCTCTGCAATGACATTTTCAAAACTTAAGATAAATTTAAAGGCCCTAAACTATTATCTATTTATACTAATATCGCAATATCACGAATCTATTCTCACCGTTCATTCTATACGGTAATAACTAACAGGTAAGTCAGAATTGACTCAAAAGTTAATAAAAATAATATAGGTGTTCTCAGGTATAAACAGGTATTATATACATATTAAGTAGTAGCAGCCGGTTGTCCTCGCATACACTTATCATTGCCGGAAAAAAATGATGTGTCTTTTACGCGATTCAAATGTTTTTAAAATTATTGGTCAATGAAACTTATTTTTAAATATTGTTTCTATTCACCTACAATTACGGTACAGTTTTAGACAGTTTTAGACAGCACAGATAATGCTCTACATGTAATGTCTCTCAGTATAGTAATTTAGTTAATAACAATAAAACAATTCGATATGTGTAGACTTAATCAAGCCTGCGATATAGTTAATCATGATATTCTATTGAACATATTTCCTATAGCTTTGGAATAAATACTTCAAGCTTAAACTGGTCACTTAAATAATAGGAAATAAATAGTGAAAATAAATTAAGTAAAAGGTAACACTTGTGTAATTATACATAAAGTACCACCAGTATATATTTTATTATATATATAAATGAAATCTGTGTTGTCAATATTGATGAAAATGTCTGTTAAATTAGATCATCAATATAAGAACTTAGGCAATAAAACAGAATTTAGAAATTATGACTTCCCTGTTACTAATAAATCATATTTTGGTCAGTTTTTTGTAAACTATTTGGGACCCAACATTTTTAATTCTATGCACTTTAATTAAAAAAATATATAATAATAGTTTATTGGTGACACTATGAATATTCAATAATACCGTAATATATAAATATTTATTGCTGGAATTGGAGAAGAACGCTTTGTAATGTAAAGTCTGTTTGGTTTATCTTTGTTTATTTATTTTTAAATGTAATGTTATACAAAGTTTATATTATAATATTACGCTTAGTATTCATTGCTCATACAGTTTAAAATGCTTTATATTGTTCAAATTCTTTCTAATAAACTATTAACTCATTATTTTATATTTTATAATTTAATATTTTTTGACTTCAATAACTCATCCCCTCCAACACAAGCTGTCAATAGCTTAAAGGAGAAAGGTTAATTTAAATTGTAATTTATGAAATATCTGTTTTGTTGGATTTTAAATAATAACAATAAAAAAAAAAAATTGTAAATTAAATAAATTCATTTGCAACGGTCAGAGCCTTAGAACCTAAAATATTCTATTAACATTTGCCTAAAAATTCTTTAAATTATGTATTTTTAAAGTTCACAAGTTTTGGTCTCTTGTGAAAAAGCTACTGGAAAAACGGCGCCAGGGTTTTATTATTATTTTCGTTATTTTTAGTAATCAATTAATTATTTTAACTTTTCTCAATTAATGGTTCATCTACACACCAACACTTGCGTTTAAAATAACGCTAATCGATTCGACAGAACTTCAGATATAGCCAAATACGAAATCGATTTACAAACCCCTGTTTTACACATTTAGTGTTTGAATTTTCAAAAAACCGTTCTTAGCTATCGTCTCTTACCTATATACTACCAACTTGTCAAATTTCAGTTTCGTAGGTAAAGATGTTTTTTAGATTTAGTATTTAGTCAGTGAGTGACTTTCGAATTTTTATGCATTTATATAACAGAAGTGACCAGTGAGAACCGTTTACCTATATAGAAAAAAAATTATAATTTCTTCTATAAACTATACTATATTATTAATTATATGTAACTTAGCAATCATTTATAAACTAAAAATAATTCTTAGAAATATATCTAATAGGTAAATTGAAAAGGCTCTCTAGATTTTCTCAAATTTACCAATTTTCCGGCAACGTTTCTTATGTTTTTCTCCGTAAAAACCTTCCTCAAACTATTGCCAACATTGAAAAACAATTAGTCAAATGGATTATGCTGTTTTAAAATTATGATCACTGACAAAATATCGATTCATTTTTATTTATATAGATTAGCTTACTACATTGAAATATTGAATACTTATAGTAATTTTAGGTACCCTACGGGCTACTACTTACCTGTATATTATATCGATCTGAATTTCATATAAACATTTATATTTTCATACAATTATTAAAAAAATAATATGTTTTCTAATAGTTTTTCAAATAATGCGTTATAGGTCCATTAGGCTGAATTTGGGCTAGAAAACATCTCACTGACACTCAAATCATTCAATTCAGCAACACCATTGATATTCATAGCCATGTGAACATTATAAGTGTTACAATGAGTTTTGGGCATGGTAAGTGAAATGAAAAGAATATAAAGATTAAAATGATTTTGTATAATAGGCAATTGTTTAACTTCATGGTTTAAATTATTTTACAGTCAATAATATAATATAGTGTATACTGTATAGGTATGGTTTTTTTGTTTTTATATGCAACTATGGGTATGTAATATGTATAACATTTTTACTAAACAAATGACTAAATAATTTGTATAATACATTTCTAAATTTCTTTATGTTTTAATTTTTATAAATAAATACAAATTATATGAAGTTCGACTAGTTAGATACATTCCGTAAATAAATAAATATAAAATCTGTACCTACCTATATTTATTATTGATTTTATTCGGACACAAATGTCCTTTAATATCTATAAACGTATTACGATTATATTATTATAATATTAAAATTAAAATAAACTTGAGTTGCATTATTTAAAGAATAAGGACAAACAAGAAGCCTTACATGGTTATCTTATAAAAGCTGTTAAGATTTAAATTAAAATGTACATAAAATAATTAAATAAATAAGTTGGTCAAGATTGTCTAGTAGTCAACTTCCCATTTTATAAATTATATAATGTATCCCTTAAAATAATATATCTATTTAATAATAATATAACAGAATTTCTAGGGGTAAAAATTATAAACAAAATATTACACCATTAACAGAGCCGTTTTAAGGTTGTCTAAATTTCAGGCCCAATTATATTTCGGGGCCTCTAAATAGGTACTTAAATTATTAAGATAATAAGTACTATTTTAACACTTATTATTATTAGCTATAAAACATTATAATTTACAATAAAAAGTACAGTTTTGATTAAATCCCGTTACTTTATTGTTTATTATAATTTCAAAATCTATGGTTAAAAAAGTACTTCCCTATTAATTAAAACTTGCACATATTATGAACTATTTGTAAATTTATATTATTATTTATAAATACATAAAAAAAATTATATTATTGATTCACATTTGTCATTTTTATCTTTAAATACTGTTCAATGGTTTCTTTAGGTTTCATAAGATTTTGCATATTTTTATTGAGGCTGATTAAGACCCTGCGATCTCGGCTTTAGTTGTTATTTCATCAGTTGAGAGATCTCCGGAGAAGACATGAAAATGAAAGGCTGTTGTCGTTTTTAAAGTTTTTGTTAAGCTTTGTGGCAGTTCAGCTGGTGGAATGTCAGTGTTGCTTCGCAATTTATTTAGGAACTCTTCAGCTTCTATCAATTGATTAAAGGTCTTATATGGTTTCGTAATAGTTGTAGTTGATGTTCGATCTTTTATCTCTTATTTTATTTATTTTTATTTATTTATTTATTTACGGGTAATAAACCAATTACATAAAGATTGTAATTTAGTACATAATACATATTATAGGTATGGTAAAAAATTTGATAAATAACATTTGAAAAAAATAAATTAATGAATAACTAAGATATCTACTTAATATTGTAATAATACAAAAAACACAGAAATATAGTAAAAATATAGTAAAAATAGTAATATAGTAAAAATAACAAATTGGAGAAAATACTCAAAATACAAAAAACTCAATACAGTAGTAAAATTAATAACAGAAATAAATCTAATAAATTTTTTTTCTTACAAAACTATTGAAAAAATCGACAGAATTTGGACTGAAATTAAAAAAATCAATTTGTTCATCATTAGCGATAGCCATCATTCTATTATTATAGGAGCGGATAACGCATAATTAGTTTTGTGATTATTTATATAAAAAGTAGTTATGATTGATGATCTAGTTCTGACTTGAGGAACAGAAAAATTTAAAAAACTTAATAGCTCCGGACAGAAGAAAAAACCATTTAGTAGTTTGAACAAAAATATTAGATCATTTACCTTTCTTCTGTTTGCTAAGCTTTGCATGTTAAATGTATTCAACAAAGGTTGATAAGACGAGTGAGGTACACGTATAATATTACATTTATAGGACATTTATTGATACACAACTACACATTCTTTTACCCAATTAACTCTAAAACAAGTGTTAAGATGTTCAAGAAGAAGTGCATTAAATTTTTTACAAATCGAACAGTTGTATTTCGATTTCACTTTACATAGTTTTACATGTTGCATTGTTACACCTACCTTTCCAAAAGTGTACATCAAATACTAAACAATATTATCCTCAGAGGTTCCACTCGGTGATGTTATGAAACAATTGCAACCAGGCGTGGAATCCCAATATACAACAATTTTTACAACTCCATAGATAATTTACGTAATAGTCCAGGCAAATTAGACTCAGTTTGATAAATAGCGGAAAAAAACAGGAAAGCTGAATTTTGGTTTTCCGCTATATTTGTAAAATTGAGTCTAATTTGCCTGGACTAGTAAGGTGTATTATCGAAGTTGTTGAGTTTTTCAAATGGCAACCAAATATATGTGCATAAAAGCAATCAAACATATATTTGGATATGACTACTTAATATAGTTTATAATAAGTAGTTATATCCAAATATACATTTGATCGCTTCTATGCACATGTGTTTAAGAGCCATTTTTTTTGTGGATCCTGTAAAACATAAATCAATATTTGATTAACACATTATTCCAGAAACATGTTGTATCTAAATACTCATAAATCTAACCAATATTATTTGTAGGTATATAAGTTTATAATACTGTAATAATCTGTATTTTTTTTATTAAAACTAGTAATGTTTTTTTTTTTACTGACTTTGCTTTACTGACAATTTTAATCATTTTTGTTGTATATAATAAAGGGATGATATAAAAATAAAAAATATCTGAGTTTTTACATTAAATGGAATATTGAAGACAATTAAAAATGTATTTTAAAAATATGAGTATCTAATATATTATTACAAAAATATTACCTCGTCCACAAAACTCAATTCCATCGATAATACACTTAACGATAATTATCGATGGTGTGCGCGCGATCATTGTAAACTGGGGTTCCACCCCCGGACGCATTTGCTTCAACAGCATTACCGGGTGGAACCTCCTCGGGTCTTTTGGAAATGTCTTCCTTGGCTGAAATAAAAGGGCTTAAGTTATAAAATTACAATAGATCTAGTGTAATAAATTTTATGTTTTAGTAAATATTTAAGATAAAAGTAACACGGAACAAAAATTATGTATTGTAACACGGATACATTTATATCCTCTATTTTTATTTACCTTTGGTAACATTTTTTTTTGTTGAACCGTCGTGTCTCTTAAATGAATTGCTTTTTGGTTGTTATCAAAAACGTAGTCCAAAGCTTGCGTAACCTGGAAATAAATTACATATCATTCATAATGATATGTCCAATACGTTTGATTTTTTACACGAGTGAAATTATATTTTTCATTATCTGCGATCATCATAAATTCGATAAAGATACTAAATTTATTTATATTGTCTATCTATTTTAAGCTAATAGATTGAAATAGAGAGTAAAACAAAAGGTAATTAAAAACCTAATAATTATTAACTATTTTGTAATAACATTTTAAAAGACATGATGTTATCCACTAACTTTTTTATCCCTTGGCATGTCAGTTCCACCTGATGAATTCGAATGCCTGGGTTGAATTTCCAACGGAGTTTGAAATAAGTTTTCAGACCTTGTCTTTGGTGTCCCAATTTCAGTGTTCGGTGGGGCCAATAAACCAGGAACATATAAACGATCACATTCCATCTATCATTTTCAATAATCATATTTTATCAAACCGAATTGCATGTATAAATGTATCAATATTATTTAATTTATAACAAAAATACTTGAGGAATAATGTGATAGAGTGGGGAATTAATGAATCTTCTATAATTAAC
This sequence comes from Nasonovia ribisnigri, assembly GCA_027563435.1. NCBI lineage: Eukaryota > Metazoa > Arthropoda > Insecta > Hemiptera > Aphididae > Nasonovia > Nasonovia ribisnigri. The sequence goes on along the minus strand of JANEHU010002597.1, from coordinate 4,363 downwards.
GCGTGTATGTTCAAAAGGTGCTTCCGTTTTCTTATCCAAAGTATAAAGCCATTTTTGTACTTGATGGAAAAAATGCCAACAGTTCTCTTTAGTTTTGGATAAACCGGTTGCTTTAACCTATGAGATTATAGATTTTCAGTTTAACATTTTTAATAATCTAATTTAACATATAATATAACCTTTGGGGCGATGGTTTGAATTATATTGTCGATTTCGTCATCGGCAAACAGTTTTGAAATATCGCCACAAGACATCATGCCATTAATGAGTACAAGGAACTTCTCCTCGGCCACTTGAGAGTCAGTCATCAGAAACATAATGTCAATGATTTTTAACCCATTATTCATGTACAAGGTGTCTAGATCAGCATTCAAAACAGTAAAATCATTTGACCACCTCATCTGTATTTGGAATGGTGCTAGAGAAGGTCTGGACACTGATTGGCGGACCATCAACTGTGAACCACTGTCACCATCGCCAACGTGCGGAGCATTAGTCAATGCGCCACTGGGAATTTCAAGTATACGATTTATCCGGTAAACATGTGACATTGGATCTTCGAGTAGAACTAAATTAATAGCCCCCAGAAATTCACTGTACGACTTCAATGCATTGTTTAGTAATATTTGGAGTATGAACCACGACCTTGCAGGCACATACTTTTGATCACCACTACCGTCCGGGAAATATGAATACATCAATGGGCTTACCAAATGTTTATTTTCCGGAATATCCTGTAGGTATACATAAGTTTTTATCCTGTATAAACTTCGTATAATAATAGTGGATATAATTTATCAACATTTTTTTACAAAACAAAACTATTTATATAATTCTATAATTATTATTTCTTCTTAGGTATACGTAATACAATTGATATGGTATGGATTTAATAATTTTAAAAATGATGTACCAAAATACAACGTTTTATGAGATAACAAAAAAAAATCATTTTTTAATGTTTAATTAAATTTACTTTTGAATATTTAATCTGTAATATTGTATAATTACATAAATGGCAAAGAACCTAAGAAACCATTTTAATTGTTACATCTAAGAACTATATAATATCGTAATTAAATGTTCACCTTCAAAGATCCATAAACATTCACCAGTGACTTAATAGAACTTAGACCTCTATTGTAATGCTCTTGTTTGTATAGGAGTTCTTTGCAAAGGTAATATAGCGTTAAGAATTTTTTAGCAAGTATCCTTCCGTTCTGGAATCCTCTAGCAATTAATTTTATTTCACAAATTAATTCAAAATCTGGTACTATCATACCACAAGGCCTGTATAAATCCATTTAAAATTAACGAGCATAAAATGACGACAATGTTAGAAAATGTTTGTCAACTTACCTGAATAACGCCTTTAGTTGGCCAGTAAGTTCTGCTTTTACCTCGTACCTGGGGTTCATTGTAATAGACATTGCGATTGTTGGAGCGAGATTAACATTATCGCCCAACATAATACATGTGTTCTTTTTCGCCTCAATGGAGACTAATATAGATTTCACTTGAGTCGCCACCACGTACACAACTTCTACAGGTATTCTACTAATCTCGTCAAAGAATCTTGAAACGCCAGATTGTGCAAGGGCTTTGTATATATTACCACATGACTGCAGGAACCGAGAGATTTTTTTTTAATATAAACCTAATTTATGTACGTAAACTATTTTAATTACAAATAAATAATTGTATTAACTTACTTTGAAATCCATTTGCTCGGAGCAATTGAAAACGTAGATCATCATCTGTACAGCTTTCCCGGCATCGACTTGTCCAGCACCACCCATCATTATGGACTATTTTAAAGGATATCATTAAATGAAATATAATTATTCAACATCAAATGGTTTGATAAAATTGTATTATATAATTATATTATTATTAAAATTTTATACATAAAGTTCCATAATCTAATAGAGATGTGTGTAGTGTAAATTACCTGTAATAACGCTAGGTAACATCTATCGGTTAACGGGGTCACAACCAAACTATCAGAATTTTCCAAGTATTCGTTCCAATATAGATTGTCATAAATGTTGACAAAACGATCCGACTCTTTTAAATCCAATCTTTTATAAAAGACAATTATTTTTAGATTCCAAAATTAAGTATATAGTATATATATATATACCTGTTCCTTAATTGAAATTTCCGCAGAAAAACAGAATTCGAATCTGTTTTTTGCTGAATCATTTTTAACATGACGTCCCGGGTTTGCATATAATTCGTACAACTTATGTTAACTTTTTTTCGGTCTTCTTTAGTCAATTGCTCCAAATCGTTTAACTTCATTACCTAAAAACATAATAATATGTTTGAGATGGGTTTGCGCGTATGTCTTATTATAACTATAAAAAATAATAGTTTATTATAATATGGAACACTTTAGACGATAAGTAAGTATAATTGTACTAATTAAGTCACCTGATCTTGGAGGATTGACTGTAAATTTTGTGTCTCGTACACCAAAAACGTTTTCGGCATCGGGGCAATAGGTTTGTTGTTTGCCAACGTCATCAACACCTGTAAATTGTTTTGTTTTCATTAACGCAGTACATACTTGTTATTTTAAACCCGTTTATTATATATAGCATTTATAATTATCGTGTAAGAATGAACGCATTTTGTACCTTTTCTTCTCCTTCACCGTCAGCTTTGCTTTGCCATATAATTGGATCTATGTAGTAAAATATACACTATTAGCTATTATTAAACTATAAATACTCAATAGATCAGATTAGAGAATCATTAAATAAACTATTTCTATTTTCTACTAACAACTAACTAAGTATTCACTTGACTAAACTTACTTAAGCAAACCAGCTTTTGAACACATTTATTTGTAGCGTAGGATATAACTCCTTCAATTAAATTGGCAGCCGTACAAATTACATTGATCCACATTTTTTCACAATTAATAAATTAACAAGGTAAACAAAATATAATAAATTACTAGTTATAAATTATAACGTAAAATATCAAGACGCAACAAAATAGGTAAGCGAAATATCTTAAGACAATGTATCAACACGAAAGTCAAGATAATAATAACTGTTTATTTTTTTTATTCAAATGTATGCGTTTGAAACTGTTAGAAACGATTTTGATATGCTTTTATAACAAGCCAGCAGGATTTATAAAAATGTTATTTTGTTTCAGTTGAACAATCATAAAATAAAATACTTAAAATTAGGTATGAACTATGATCATTAAATATTTAAACATTCGTAAGTACTAAGTATAATATTATATTCTTTTAATTTTATTATAATAATTTATAACAGGCATAATAGATTGGCCTATTTTTCATGTGACCGAACACTCATAATAACACAAGATAACGTAATTGGTGAGCTAAGTCTTACAAAAAGAAGATTTGATTTTGTGCTTTACATAATTGATATCAAATTATAAATATTTATTTCTGTATTATATTTTGACAAAACATAATTTAATCTCAAATATCATACTAATATGTTATCTATATAATATTACAATTTTGGTAACGAATTTCATATTGACGCTGTTAAAAAGTTACTACAATTTAAAGCAACGTAGGTGTTTAATGGGTCGAGTTAGTGATAAGTTCATATCCGTCTCCCCTAGATAAAAACCTAAACACACCACTGGTCGGTGAACGAGTTTTTATACTTAAACTTCAAAAATAATAAATAAAATATGATTTATCAATAGGTATATCAATTGTTTTAGTTTTTTGGTTTAAATAAAAATAATCAAACAGCGGATCCAAGAAGAATTCGAATGCATGTTATTATACTTTTAAACAAACATTACAATATATGTTGTATTATTATTTACTAACCAAAACTATTAATTTAAAATAGCCCATAAGGGGCTTATATCTAAATCAATAGAGGATATTTTTAGGGGGGCTGAATAGTAGTCAGGTAGGACTAAGCCAACCTACCTCCCTCTTGTTAAACTACTGCCCAGGATGTCCCCACGTTTCGTTCGTGCTTAATCTTCGAGCTTTAGCCACGAACCGGACGTTATAAGTTCCTCATTCATCGCGGCTGTGTTCCGTTCGTTGCGTACAATTGTTACTTTTGCGGTTTAATGTATTAAGTATAAACTGTAAAATGTTTTAATTAGTAAAGTTTTTCTACCATCTTTTCTCTTCGCTAATCGGCAATGAACCAAACTCTCATTTATTAATCAATTAAAAGTGTCTATCGCTATAATATATTCTGCAACCTAACCTAATCTATGGTTAGTAGACAGTATATCGCCACTTCTTATTATTTATTAGAAAATATGTTAGTTAATTATTATTCCGATTTCATGTAAAAAATCTGTTACATCATGATGCAGTGTTAAAAAATACATATTT
>JANEHU010002596.1:0-39301 GCA_027563435.1 Nasonovia ribisnigri | reverse complement strand
AAAAATGTTAAATCTATAAAGGTACAAACAGAAAGTAGAAAATATGAGGATTCAATTGGTAGGCTTACAATCTGAAACGAAGAAGCTGTCTGCTCATGCATTAAATGACATTTTAAATAATAATAATATAAATGAATCACAACAAACTTTAATCAGAGAGATTTTAAACAGTTGTTTAGTAAAGCCAACTAACAGAAGGTACTCTGAAAATTGGATACTTCTTTGTATTTTGCTTCACATAAGGTATTATTATAAGTTATAAGTTATAACATATTATATTAAAATTATACCAATAATTAATAATACAATTAATGTTTATCCAATAATTATTACTTAAAAGGTCATCATCAACTTACAATTTTTTACGAGACCAAGGTATCTTGCCCTTACCTTGTTCTCGCACAATTCGCAACTATTTAGCAATGGTGAAATCAGATTGTGGCTTTGACGAAAAAATACTGAAAAACACTGAAAAAACTACTATACTGAAAAACACGGCATTCTCATTTTTGATGAAATTTTTTTACGTGAAAGTATTAGTGTTGATACGAAGACGTTGACTTATTGCGGATTAGAGGATTTCGGTAAAGACAATTCAAATTTAAATTCTGGGCAAAAAGCTGATCACGGTTTGGTAATGATGTTCCAAAGCTTGGGTTCCAATATCACTCAGCCAATTGCAGTATTTGCGTCAAAAGGACCAGTTAAAGGTTACTAAAACATAAAAATAACAATTATACATCAGTCATAACAAAATTACATGTCAATTTTAGGAATTGTACTTTCTCAATTAGTAGTTAAAGCTATAGCTCTTCTTGAGAATACAGGAGCAAAGATTGATGGTGTCGTAAGTGATGGAAGTTCAACAAACAGAAGGTTATGGAGTGAATTTGGGGTCTCTGGTAAAATGGGAAAATTAAAAAATTTTATTGTACACCCAATGAATGAAAATCGAAAGATACATTTTTTCTCCGATGCACCTCACTTAATCAAAACAGTCCGAAACAGGTTATACAATAACAAAATGTTAAGGGTAATTAATTATATTATTATAAAACTTACAAATTATTTTAATGATTATTTAATAATAAAAATTAGATAAGTGATAAACATAATTACATTAAATGGGATCATTATGTACAATTACATGAACAAGATTTGAAACAAATTTCGAAAAGAGTTTGCCCAAAAATAACTAACAGGCATTTAGTTTTGGATAGCTTTTCCAAGATGAATGTAAAGCTTGCCACTCAAGTAATTTCAATCTAAAACAAAAAAATACATATTAGGCAAATAAGATGTAATTTAATTTTTGATAATTATCCAATATTTCAGATTTTTAGTAACTCTGTATCAGTAGGCTTGAAATATTACAGGGACCATGAAAATGTACACACATTAAAATGTAGTCAAGAAACCGAAAATTTTTCAAAGTTATTTAATGATATTTTTGATTCATTAAATAGACGATTTCCTGCGGAGGGTATTAGGAGAAATTCTGCTGATTTTAAAGTAATAATACTCATATAAAAATAATAATAATAATAGTAAAAAAATAAAAAATAAATTATTATAATAACTTTATACAATTAACTCAGGTTTTAGAAGAAGCTATGATCTTCATTGATCAATGGGAATCTAATATGTTAAATAATAAAATAAATGAATCAGATTTCTTAACTAAACAAACTGCTGAAGGACTTCGAGTTACGATTCAATCAACTATAGATTTATCAACATATTTGTTAGATATCGGATTCCATTATGTCTTGACCAATAAAATGAATCAGGATAAATTAGAAGTATTGAGCTATTTGCAATGTTAAGATGTTAAGCAATAATTAAAAAAAAAAAATTATTATTCTGTTGTGATAGATATTTTTTGGTTCTGTTCGACAAGCTACGGGTCCTAATGACCATCCTTCAACCCCAACATTTTTACAGGTTTATAAAATATTATCAGCTTACTCCATTTTAAAACCTCCAAAATCTGGAAACTGTACAATATTGGAAACTGCAACCCCCAAAATTTCTTTGAATGACATCAAAGAAGTTTTTAATGCAAATGAATCATTGAGATTCAAAAAACTTCAAAACTTGACTTCTAGACTTGATGAAATAGTAAAAACTGGTATGTGGGAAGCTGATGACATTTTTGACCATGATTACTGCAAATCATCAGTAAAAGAGTGTATAACTTATTACATATGTGGATATGTTAGTCGGAAATTGTCAAATCATACAAAATGTAATAATTGTAAAATGGCAATTCTTAAAGGTTAGATATAATGTTAATTTAAATTTAAAATAGTAACTACTAAAACCTACTTAACCTATAAATAAACTTACATTATATTTTCATATTTAGCAGGAAACTCTTCAACAATTTCTCAGGCAACTTTAACCAATATGAAATCTAAAGGCGGTTTAATACATCCCAACCAAGGCTTTTACAACCTGATTTTAGCGATTGAAGATTCTTTTGAAAAACATTGTAACAGTGAAGATGTATTCGAAAATTGTGTTGATGATGTTTTAGTAGGAAGTGGACATTTAACTGAATTCCCATGTTCTGAACACAAAAGTGAAATCATGACTTATATTATAAGTTATTACATTATGATGAGGATGAGACAACACACAGCACTCCAAAACAGAGAACTTAAAAAAAAAAGCTGTTTATTAAAAAAAAAATCAAAATTAGTTAAACATTAATTTTATAATACACCTATCCATAAAACTTACATTTTAACATTTTGGATTAAAAATAAAAGTTAAATACTATTTGGTAACCAATATATTAAATATTTATGTTCAATATTTGGTAGGTAAACTGAATTTAATTAGTTGCACAGTTGTAAAAATTGAATAGGTATTTAATACACTCTGACTCTGTAATATACATACTATATTAGTAGGTACATTTATAGCATAGAATAGATGAAAGTTTAAAAAAATACACACTACACTATCAACAGACAACAAGCAAAAAATGTATATATAAAAATTATTAGGTAGTACTGTAGTAGGCAGTGCCCAGTAGGTATAAGCAACGAGAAACATAATATAATTATATAAAGAATATGAAATATATATTTACTATAAAGTATAATTACTTTAAATTTTAAAAATATTTTGTAAAACAACGGTCCACGATATACCTACGATACTACGATAGTTACAAAAAACAACACAAGGATCGCCCCAATCCGATAAATTCCCCCTCTTAGAAAACCACGTATTAAAACTTGACCGCACCGCTACCATCCGCCAGCCAAACCGTTACCAGTCCATATTATCTTAGTTCATGGTTGGGAGGCAGTTATGTGGCGGCGGTTCGCCACACTATCTAGTCATTCGATTGTTTTACTATACTATCGAATAGTTTTCATTCGAATAAATCTATCGACATTTTCATTGATTTAAGGTCGATTCGCACTATACGGAACGTCAACGTCACGTCACCGATCGGCAACGTCACGTCAAAATATCTTACTGTGTATTTATACCGCAATGTTCACATACACCGGCAACATTACGTAACGTCAACGTCACGGAACGGCAACGTTTATCGAAAACTATATTTTGACGTGACGTAACCGGTCCGTTCTTGTCCTTACGGATAGTATGAATGTCAACACGGAACGTTTCCGTCAACAATTTAAATAAACTATATTTTGAACGTGTAAGCTCGTTAACTAAAAATTATAATTTTTGAATATTTAAATACAGAAATATAGACATATAAAGTAAGTAAACAATATTTATTTAATTCTCCAATTTACAGTAGAAAATGAAATAACATTAATCATTCGATTAATTAAATAACATATTAATAGTTTAAACTTTAAATAGTCATGAACGATGAGATGTTGATTGAGGAAGTACGCCAATATCAAGAACTGTATGATATGACGCATAAAAAATATAGCGACAACATTCACAAAGATAATATCTGGAGAAAAATTGGTAGTGAATTGAAAACAACAGGTACCTAGATATAAACTTAATTTAACTAATATTACTTATTATTAGGTACTTAATATTACTTTTACAGCTTTTATTTTTTAATTTTACATAAACTTATCTCTCTGCCATGGTAATGATCCATTTTCAGAGTTAAAAAAAGTTTTATAGGTTTCACGCACATTAAAAGCAGTAGTGAGGGCATTTCCACCTTGTCTATGTATACGTCCCCAATTAGGTTCACATTCTGGTGGGTCTAAATGTTGGGTAATTAAAATATTATCTTTGATATAATTATGCAAAATACAAGTAGTTAATATAATATTGTCAACATTTTCGGGTAAAGATTTTATACTTCTAAAAAAGATTCGAAATTTTTGCACCAAGTTTCCGAATGCGTTTTCGGATACGCGCCTAGCTCTTGACAATCTATAATTGAATACTTGTTTCTGTATATCACCATTAATTACAGAACCAGGATAAGGTCTTAATAGATAGGTTTTTAGGGGAAATGCCTCATCTGCCACAATGACATATGGCACTGGACATAGAGTTCCGGGAAGATTTTTATCTTTTGGAACATGTAGTTTATTTTGTTCCAACGCTTTTCCTAAATTTGAATTGGCAAATATTCCACCATCACTATTCTTACCGTAGGATCCTACATCTACAGCAATGAATTTATAATTTGCGTCAACCAAAGCTAACAAATTAATAGAAAAAGTTTTCTTATAGTTGAAATATTGGGAACCACTGTTCGGAGGAGCAAAAATTTCCACGTGTTTGCCATCTAATGCTCCTAAGCAATTAGGAAAGTTCCACATTTTCCAGAAGTCATCAGCAATTTTTTCCCAATCTTTTTCCTTTGGTTGCGGCATCACTTCAGCTAACAATTCGTCTACTATAGCTTTGCATACTTCTTTAACAATGTAATGAACAGTCGAATGCCCCAGCCGATAACTGAATGATATAGTTTGAAACGAATCACCAGTCGCTAAAAACCTAAATAATTAATTTTACATAACTGTTAAACTGTTCGGATAATATAATAAATTTAAATTTAAATTAACAAAAATGTTTTAATTTATAAGTTATTTTTATATATTTTAATCACAGTTTAAAAAAAATAGAGATACATAGGCACGATTTTTTTTAAAGTTCATTAATTTTTTAGTTTTTATAGCTAAGGATTGAAACTTTAAAACACTTTTTGTTATAACCAAATTTTATATTTTTAATAGGCCCAGCGTGCAAGAATAGATGGATCTCATTACGTGACCAGCTGAGAAAATCAATGAGAAAAAATATTACAAAAAGTGGACAAGCCGCTGAACTTAAAAAGAAGTGGAAGTATGAAGATTCAATGTCATTTGTAATTCCATTTTTTAAAGAAAGAGAAACACAAACCAACATAGCAGAACCTGATAGCTTGAGTGACGGATCGAATGATGAACACGAAGGTATGGAGAGCGTTGTTATTACTGGGGATACTTCAGAACAAAATTCTAATAACAACATAAATCAGAAATCTACAGCATCTCCAAAAAAAAGTTCAACTAGGTATTTGCTAAACAAAAGAAAATTTGAAAAAACAGAGACAGCTTCATCTGTACTAATGAAATATTTAGTAGAAAGTGATAAGCAAGAAACAAAAGCCACTGCTAATGATCATCCAATAGACATATTTTTCAATAGTCTAGCCGCTACTGTAAAAACTTTTTCACCCGAGTACCAGCATATGGCAAAGTCAAAACTTTTCAATGTTGTATCCGAACTAGAGTGGGCAAATTTACAAAGTAAGAATACAAATTACCAAGTGCCAACATCAATGAATTTTCCAGCTCCAGACAACAGGTCAAATATACACCCAATACCATTTATTCAAACTCAAAACATCCAACAAGCAGTCCATCCACAACAACAAATTTATGAAATTTCACGTGCGTCAAACTCATCTACTCCAAATGATTCATTTATGTTTAGTCACACTCAAACACCTTCACCTGTAAGTTCCGGAAGGTCATCTGCACAATCTTATTTTGAAAATTTTCAGCCAAATTAACTTTTAACACAGTTAAAGTAATAAGTTTGTTAATAATAATATTAACTATTTTGTTTAAATACAAAAAATACAAAATATAAAATACTATTTTTTTTATTTCTTACCTTAAGCAGACCATTAGTTTTTCCTTGGGACTAATAGCTTCTCGGAATGTAGTGTTTTGTTTTTGAATTTTAGTTTGAATTTTAGTTAAAAGTTCATAAAATTGACTTTGTGACATCCTAAAATATTTATAAAAAGAAATTTCTTCATCTTCTAATTCTTTAAATAATGTGTGAAATTCTCCTACGAATTTCCTCGCAGTAAACATTTTTCGTACCCACGTTTTCTTAGTAGGATTAAATTTTTTTTCTTCGTCGTCCAAAATTAAGGCAATCATTGCTAATTGTTTTTTAGTGAACTTCGGCATGATACAAATACGAATATTTAATAAAAAAAAAAAATGAATTTAAAACACAGAATGTACTAGACCTAGTTTAACTTAACAGAATTCTGGACTGGATGGACTGATGGCTTTTCCGTGACGTTACCGATAATGCGAATATATTCTATTTTTGACGTGACGTTGCCGGTCTGTGACGTGACGTTGACGTTCCGTATAGTGTGAATCGACCTTTATTCGAATAAAAACTATCGACGTTTTCATTCGAATGAAACTATCGATAGTTCCATAGATCACTACACGATGTAGAGAAGAGAAGGTGATAACACTCGGCTTGATCGGGAGAAAAAAAGTGGCTTATTTTTCGACGGCAATTTTGTAGTTTAAATAAAATCCACCGTGAGCACCACAAGCTTCGAAGGCCGGTTGTTATTCAATAATAGCATTATAACCACTATGTAATTATGCATTATTTTCATTTTAAATCGTAATTTATAAATAAATTAATATTTTATTTAAGATGAAAAATACCTGTGTGGCTGTGTGTGCCTATGCATAATATAATATAATATATTTGTTTTTAATTTAAATTTTATATGTTTAATTTGTCTCAATTGTATACAATGCTCATGTGTATAAAACATTTTTAAGTAAATGTTTATTTTCCATATAGTTATGAGTCTTGTGACTATAAATTATATCCTGATTTGGGTAGTATTTTTAAATTTTTTTTAAATTATACAAATTTCAATAATAAACTAGATTTATTATCAACATAAACAAATGTGTTATTTAATTAAAATTATAATTATATCACAATCAGTTGATGGAAATATGAAACTTAGCTTAAATATGTTATAGGAATATTATAATAAAGAAAAATTAGTATAATATTATAAATTTTTATAACAATTTAAAATTGAATTAACATGTACATAATAGTTATTATTATGTATAATAACTATAATTAATAATATAATATTATTAATAATTTTTATTTTAAATTTTAATACTTATTTAAAATATTAATATCAGTATCTTGAAAATAACTTAAAATTATTGCATGTACAAATAATTTATCATAGTATAAACAAAATTATTAGTACCATATAATAAAATATTACTGTGGAACTATTAAGTAATTATCTACTTTAAATTTAAAAATTTTCATAAATTTTGTTTAGTCTATTGTGGTCTTATACCGTTGGTTGCTCGAAATAATGTGATATTCTTTCCTTCACTAGCATATCCCGTCTTACAGCCTGGCACAAAACATTTATTTGGCATTTTATAAATTAATTTACTATTAAACTTTTGAAAATATAGGAAAGCCTATTGAGTCTGCCAGTAGTAAGTAACTAATGTTTTAATGGGCAGTCAGAGTTCTTACAATAATTCTATTAAATTTGGAACAATATTGGGAAGGGATTTTTATTTTAAATACTGTTGATTATGACTGGAAGTCTACCTCTATATATTTATTTTATTGAATTCGTGCCTATATATAATATTTTTATTTATTTCAACTTGCAAGTATGATATAATTATACTTCGTATGAATTATGAAATTTGATCAATAATACCATATTATATAGTTCATTTTCAATACATTTTAATAGGAAATAATTAATTAGTGATGGCATGAAGTAGCAGTAGCAGTGATTTTTCACAGGTGATTTCATAATAGCAGTCACAGACTGCTACTCCAATATTAAGATAACAGTGACTGCTACTTTTGCTACTTTTATCGCCTCAATAATGGTCATATTGCGAAATGAATTTCATAATATTGTTATCACTGTTAAAATATCAAACAATATTAAACAATCACTCATTCTCATTGCTACAATGCTACTCAAATATGAAAATTATATTGACTGTGCTACTTTTATTTAATTACAAAGAAGTAAAATTCACAAATATACCTTGTTAAAAATTGAAATATATTATTTAATTGTATAATACATACAAGTGTGTAAGATAATCACATCGAAACTTTTAAAACAATACATTTTAATTATATTTTTTATAATAGATAAAAAATAAATAAATACCTGGAGAATTAAATACCTACACTGAAAAATCCATTGAAAATGAAATACTGCGTGGGTGAAGTACAATATTATAGTAAGTTTAATAATTATATTACCTTCCCAAATATCTATATTATTGGTACTTATTAGTTATAGTTTATAATATACTAGCTACAATTTAAAAATAATTACAATAGGTACATCTTATTATTTATTAATAAATCAAGAATTTTGATTCAAAAACAATAGCATTTCAGCTTTTTTTGATTTTAATCGACAACGACGATCTGTTATGATCAAACCTGCCTTTGAAAAAACCCGCTCGCAAGGTACTGATGATCCTAAGCAACACAATGTCTTCCTAGCCAATATACTTAGGTAAGGATAATTATATTTATGCTCTTGCCACCATTCTAATGGGTTGCCATTTCTTTTTAAGATCGGCTCTTCAAGATATCGTTGAACCTCAACTATAGCCCGTGCGGTTGATGTTCTTATGGCAGGCTGGACTTCGGAAACTCTTTTATCAATCGTTTCCCAAATTGAAAACGATTTTTCATCGGATACTGATGCACTTGACTGGAAAGAAGTAGACGGTTCAGGTTGTAATGTACATTCTGTTTCTGATCTAGCTAAAGAAATAATATTTGCTGTAAGCTCCACTACATTATTTTGGACAGAAGTTTTCATAGATTCATTGTGAATAAATGGAATGTTTTTTAATCGCGGATCAAGAAAAGTACACCTAGAAAGTGTCATACTCTTTTGAAGGTTTCCCCAATTTTGCCTGTCTTTCATTCCATTAATTAAATTGTTAATTAAACCTTCGGTTTGAATGGAATAATATTGATGTTTTAATTGTTGGCAGACATCTTGTAAGCCTTGAGCAATTACAATTACCATTGATGCAGTAATATATTGATCACCACTAACTGCTCTTGTAGCTTCTTCGAACGGCTGTAAGACTTTGCAAAATTCTTTTATAACTGCCCATTCATTTGGATTTAAACCATTTGGAGCTTTGTCTAACAGTCCTATTGTACCTCTTACAGATGTTTCCAATTCCACGAAACGTTCCAGCATATAGAATGTGGAATTCCAGCGTGTAGAAACGTCTTGCAGCATTTTTTTTGGTTCCTTAATTCCATTATTCTTTTGGTAAGTCATAAGTTTACTATTAGCAGTTGTACTTTTATGGAAATGTGTACAAATACTCTTAACTTTATTAATAAGCTCAGATTCTTTATTTATTGCAGATTGAACAATCAAATTAAGAGTATGCGCGAAGCAACCAAAATGTTTCAACTGTAATGTTGACAAAGCATTTTGTACATTATAAGCATTGTCGGATACAGCTAAGACTATTTTATTTTTTAAGTTCCATGTATTTAAAGTTGAATTTATTTGTTCACTGAGATGTTGACTTGTGTGACTTTCGCTAAAAGAATGACAACTTAATAGTAAAGATTTTAAAACAAAACTGGAATCTAGAAAATGTACAGTTATTGCTATGTAACTCTCTGTGTTTCGCGAAGTCCAACAATCAGTTGTCATGCAAGCCATTTCTAGGTCATTGGATATAATCTCTTTGACTTCATTAAAACATTTTTCATATGCCGCTGGAATTAGTGTTTTTGAAATGGCATGTCGGTTAGGAATTTTATAGCTAGGGTTCAATAAATTCACAAATTCTTTAAAACCTATATCATCTACTACACTAAAGGGTTGCAAGTCCTTGGTAAAAAGTTTTATAAAAGCATTATCAATCTTCTTTTGACCGTCTACAGACATTTTTTTTGGAATATAATTTGTTATAGCTAGCTGTTTACGTTTAAATGGATTTGTTTTTAAAATTGGTATTTCATTTTCTACAGTTTCCTGACAACTATTACTACTCTTATTTTTTTCCACAACTATACTTTCAGCATTAACTATTTGTGTAACAGACGATGGATTATCTACGTTACCATTATCCTGTACATAAAAAATAAAATATGATAAAGCCTAATTTTATTGTTATTTAATTGAAAATTATATTTTAATTTATATTAAAGTCAACAGTTAAATTTTTATGCAAAAATGACTACTAAATATTATGATTATTTTATAGAACATACCTCTGAAGAATTTGAAAATGAATGCAATAAATGTGCATGGTGTAAATGTTTTTTTAAATTTGTCACACTAGTTTTGTAAGAATACTCTTTTTTACAAATATCACATTTAGCTAGGATAGAGTCAATTTTTGTGAAATGTTGCCAAATATCACTTGATCTTCTATCTTTACTCATTTTAATGTAATTAAAAAACTTAATATATAATTTGTGAAAAAACAAAGGGAGTACAGAAGACAAACTTATATTGTTCTGCCTCGATCTTCAACACCAACAGATTAATGATTATTGATTATAAAATGTAGTACCCCATCGTAATGGTGAATTTATATTTTATATGTACAAGTAGTAACATGTTTTAAACATGCAAATTCCTGCTTTTCATATTAATGGGCAATAGATTGTATAGATAAATAACAATAACTTTAGTTTTGACAGTGTATGGAGGGGAGGGGGGGTTGATGAGCGGGATACACATGACATTTTTTCAATGTTTTCAATTTTATAATAATATAAATTGTAAACTATAATAATATATGATGAAGTCCTTTGAATTCCGTGGTAAAGCTGCTATCACAGAATAGTATTATCGATTTCATGACTATAAACTGATAAGGAAATGAGCAGTATAGACGTATAGTAGCTACTGCAAGTACTTGCTACTTACTGCTATTTTTTCACAATGGTTTTAAAGTAGAACTGACAATTTTTATTCAAGAACATGAAGTAGCAGTCACTGCTATTTTCACTGCTACTTTTTTAATAGCAGTAGCAACTGTTACTGCTACTGAAAAAAAATCGCAGTTTACCATCTCTATAATTAATGTAACCGGCCTTCGAATACTGTGGCGGTGCCCGGTGGTATTCATGTTAACTAAAATAGTGCCGTCGAAAAATAAGCCACTTTTTTCACGGAGTGTTATCACCTTCTCTTCTCTACATCGTGGATCACTACATATTTCACCTTATCAATCATCATACTTATCGTTATCAGCTGGTGACTGGTATCAATAATTGCCAATATTTGTCATTAAGTATTAATTGTAGTGTCTTTTGTCAAATGTCAAGTTAATACTTTACTTACTCTTTCATAACAAAACCACTTTGTAATAATTTTGCAATTAGTGATTATTAGAAATGCCGTATCCTAAAAAAAATGCATCCATTGTTTGGAAATACTTTAATAAGGACGTCAATAAGCCAAATGTAGCGGTTTGCACATTGTGCAAATCCTCCTAGAAAAGAGCTAATAGGACTTCTAATCTATTAGATCATTTAAATAGGAAGCATTTTACAGTATTAAACCGGGATCGTGTGATTGTAAATGAAGAAGAACATGAAGATGATGTAAATACACCAGGTAACCAAAATTTCATTGAATTCGATCAAATAATATAATAGTTGATAGTTATTGTATAAAAAGTATTTTAATAAACAAATTATTAACTAAATTTTGAATAGGAACATCTGAAGTAAATCAAAGACCACAAGTCAATACAAGTGCTGCGATTCCTAGGGCAGAGCTAGTAACCAGATGGCCTTTAGTGACAAGACAAAAACAAATGGTTTTGTCCAACAGGTAATATTTTTAATATTGATTGCCTATTTTAATTACTTGCATAGATCAACACATCTTAATTCTTAATATTGTGCTCATTTACTTGGTATATTGAAAAATATTTAATGATTTTTAATTTTATCTTTCAGATATAATCATTATCTAACTGGTTTGGACATGTTTTAAATTTTAAGTGATGCCTCAGGAAGGAAACTTTTAATTAGTTAAAAGGATAACAAGATCAATAGTATAATACTACATTTTAATATTTTCTTAAAATTTTTTAATAATGTTTGCTTATTTATAATTAATTGCATAGGTCAACACATCTTAATTCTTAATATTGTGCACATTTAATTGGTATATTGAAAAATATTTAATGATTTTTAATTTTAGTTTTCAGATTTAATCATTAAACAACTGGTTTGGAAATGGTTTAACTTTTATGTGATGCCTCTGGAAGGAAACTATTAATTCGTTAAAAGGAAAACAGGATCAACAGTATCATACTGCATTTTAATATATTCTTCATTATTTAAATGTATAATCTTAATCCTCAAATTAAACAATTCAAATATGTTTTTAGATTTGGAACTGTGTCAGATCATCAAATAAATGAATTTCACGAAGCGATTATTCGGATGATTGCTGAGGACCTTCAACCTTTATCAATTGTAGAAAATTCAGGATTTCGTCATATGATAAAGCTCAGGCTGGTGCAACTCTATAGGAGCGTTTTGTACCGTATAGTTTTATCGTACAACCACCATTAGCGTTGCATGTCTCCGCGGCGGTCGTGCTGCTGCTCGCCGCTCGGGCGGTGGGCGCTCTCATTTTTCCGTTAACGGCTTGACCGCGTTGATTGTTATATTTATAATATACTTCAATTTATGATTGTTGTTCCGTATTCGTTATAATATACGTCTTGTCTAGTTGTCTATGCGTCATTCTTATTCCGTCTCATTTAATTATTTTCAAATGCCACCCAAAAATCTATCGAAGTGTGTCGTGAATGGTTGTAAATCAAAAGGTAAGTAACGATTATTATGTCAATAGCGTAAAATATACCTAATCATCTTAAATTTAAGACTATAATTACTTTTGATTACTAATCGATTTTTGTATAGGAACATTTTATAATATTTGTTGTGTAAAATTGGTTGGGATTGTAAAATGCTGTTCATTATTCAGGGCCAATTATGAAACCAAAAGTTTTCAAAAAATAGTCAAATTTTTCTCAAAAATATTTTTATAAGTCTCCAAGTAACGCTTGTCGCTTGTCTCCATTTGTCAAATTTAATAAGTCAATATTATAGTAAAATTATAACATTTTTCCATCTGGTCACATTCTACATCAGGAATAGTAGTTTCTGATATACCTAGGATAATATAACATTATTTACTATTTTTATAAATTTTACAATATAATACTATTGGAAGAAATGGGGTATTTATATTTTCGTTTATATAGGTAATAAGAAAAAAAAAGATAAGTATCTCAAAGTCCAAAGGTATGATTTACTGATAATTAATTCCATAGTTATATTTAGTATTTTTATATAGCAATTTTTTTTATAATTGATATGTGATGTTATCTTTAATATTGGAGCGAATTTATCTATAATAAAACTTTAAAGGCTAAAGGTAAAAATATTATTTAGGGAATGGGAATACCATATGGTAATAATTGCAATATTTATATACTTTATTAATACTATAAAATATATTATATTTTTATTTTTTTTAAAAGATGTGGTTGTTCATCGGTTTCCAAACCCGACATTACACATGAATCGACTTTTGGAATGGATGGAAATTTTAGGCCTAGTCAATTGTGATCCACAAATGGTTTACAAAAATAAATTTATTTGTGGTGCTCATTTTGATTGTGATTGCTCCAGTCCTGGCACAAAAAGATTGAATGCCAAAGCTAAACCGACATTGAATTTGCCATCAGGTATATAATATATATATTATATTATAAATAAATTAATAACAATTTTCAACCATTTTAATTTAGTTTTGTCTGTTTTGTACTGATAGTTTCACCTAGTTGTATTGATGTACAATTAAATGCAGAACCTAGTATTATGTCAACTATAATTAAGGAATCCAATAATGATGATGGTATTTTTGTTTATTACTAATTTTTAATCAATCAATACTATGACCATTATTAATTAATAATTATTATATTAGTTGGTGATTGTGACATATCTGGTGTAAATTTAATAGGCACAAATGCCAAAGTGTCTGCAGTTGAACAATTTTTAGGATCTCCAATTTTAAACAATTTGAATTATGACAATGGTATGTATATAATTTAATGGTACATTGTTGAAATCCTAATGATTTATTATTTTAGTAACTGTTTGCGATGTCTCAAAACCCGAAATAAATGATTGTGATGACATTTCTGGTATAAATATTTTGGATTCCAGTGTTCAATCAGCTGTACTTGTTGGTATGCTTATTAAAATAATAATCATATTATAGTATAAAATATAAATTGCTTTGCTTATTAATTTAGTCTTAATTTGCTTTGCTATAAGTAAAATTTATGATTGCGCTTTGCCTTATATAGAGGACATGTATAATGCTAGTGTTGGTACTTCCTCTCAAACTACTGCTACTGCCAGAACTGTCACTAAAACTGCTCAACATTGCTCTTCTCCAAAATTTACCATAGTGAAGAAGAATCCAGGTTAATAATGTTTTTACTTTTTTTAGGTTTCTATATAATACATTATTTTATATTTATCTATCCTTGTAATTGGTTTTTATGGTTACAAATTTATAGGAAATTAATGAATAATCATTATATAATAATTAATACAAATCACATTCACAGTAGTCAAAAGGTTTTGAATTGATTGATACATACCTGCTTAAAATGCTTATCTAAATACTTCATACACATATTAACGTTATTGTTAAATACTAAAATAATTGTTGTTTTTACACCAGGTTTGCTTGAAGCCATTGGTGTAAAAAAATGTAGTTTGTTAACTCCGAAGTGCAGGAAACTATATTCAGTTGCTACAAATGTTTTGAAAAAATATCGCCGTACAAAAAGCTGCAAAAATCTTTTCAAATCTCGTTTGCAAGCTGCTGACAAATTTGCAGACACTTATCTGAACAAAAAACTATCTGACAAACTTACTGCTACAGCTTCACTTTTCACAAAGCTTCAGTTACGTGAAACAGAAAAGAAAAATAAAGGTCAGCGATTTACTCTGGATGAGAAAATGCTTAGCCTTTCCCTGTACAAAAGGAGCCCCAAATGTTATAGGTTGTTATCTCAGTTATTTGTCTTGCCTAGTAAACGGACCTTAAATAACATACTGAGAAGTGTGACAATTGGCCCTGGTATTTGTCCTCTAATGATGGATGTCTTAAAAGACAATGTTAAAAAATTAAAACCAAGTGAACGGTTAGAATTTATTATTTATAAGTATTCTTCTTACTTTAATAAAATGTCTAACTTTTTAGATACTGTAAGATTTTGTTCGACGAAATTTGTCTGTCAAGTGGTTTATCATACAATTCTGGCACCAACCAAATTGATGGTTTTGTGAATACTGGAAAATTCAAGAGCCAAAATCTTGCAGATCATGCTCTTGTCTTCATGATTCGTGGTATACGAAAAAAGTATAAACAGCCTATTGCCTATTCATTTTGTCAGGGAGCAACAAAACAAGACGAATTGGTTCGTCAGCTGAAAGAAGTAAATAGTTTTTATTCATGATAAATATGTTCCTTGATTATATAATTTAATTGTTTTATAGTTAATTTGTGCTGTTCATAAAACTGGGTTGAAGGTTTTAGCCACTATTAGTGACCAAGGTACAGCAAATGTGGGTGCCATAAATATACTTAAGCGTGACACAAGAGCATATCAACTTAAAAACATTATGCCATGTAAAGACGAATTTTATGAAGTTCAAGTAGACAATCTTAATAGATTAAAACTTGTCCATATTTTTGACGTGCCGCATTTAATAAAGTGTACTAGGAACAATCTAATCACCAAAGATCTTACTTTTAATATTGATGGAGTACAAAAACGAACAAAATGGTCTCATATACTGGAGTTATATAATGAAGACAGCAAGATTCCAGATTGTAAAATGTTACCTAGGCTGTCAGACCATCACGTTATTCCGGAGAAAATATTGAAGATGAAAGTGAAGTGTGCCACGCAAGTTTTTTCTCAGAGAGTTTCATCTACTATGAATTTTTTATCTTGTAAGTTTTTTTTAACCCATTAACTTATAAAAATGAATTACCTAATAGTGTTTTGTTTTTACAGCTCGACAAATTATTAGCCCAGATGCTGTAGATACTGCTTTTGTCTGTCAGTTTTTTGATAATTTGTTTGATTCCCTGAATGGCAGCTTTGACAAGATCGTAGATGGTAAAAAATATCGATCAGCAGTAAAAAAAAAACTCCCCACACCATGACCTCTGGGACCAAAGTATAAAAATTTTAAGTACAATGCGTTTTATTGATAAAAATGGGAAAACGATGTCTGTTCCAACAATTAGAAATTGGATTTCAACAATAAAAAGTTAGTTTTTTAACTGTTACCATAACGTAACACAATACTTAATTATAATAATAATATACTCAATAGTAAATTGTTTTTATAAATAAATTAATTAATAATACATTTTATAAATATTTGTACTTATAACAATAATAATTATTATATTTTTACAGGTTTTCAAACGCTGTATAAAGTTTTGCAATCGGTGAATATTTGTTCAATGTTGCCGAGGCACATCAATCAAGACTCTCTTGAGAACTTCTTTGGAGCGATTCGGTCGGTTGGGTCCATAAATCCAAACTGCAATGCTTTTATAATGGCCTATAAAACATTGGTTCTAAACAATTTGGTGTCACCACAATCTCCTGGTGCTAATTGTGAGGAAGACTTTGCTGAAGGTAGTTTATCATCGTTTAGAAATTTATTTGATAAAGCCAAAGACTTTCAAGCAGATACTTCTACTAGCAAAAATACAGCTGCTGATTTTTCAGAAACAGATTACCAATTGTCACTTTCTACCGCATTTGTACAACTTGTACAAATGCGGTAGAAATGTTTGAACTTAATTTATCTTTGCCGCATAAACATTTAGTATCCTCGTAGTCTACCGAAGACATTATAAAAACAAAATGGGAACAAAAAGCAAAACTGATGCCAATATGCTGTCACTGAGTCAGCATGGACAAAAAATCACTTGCACAATTACACCTTACACATTATACGTTTACGCATACAATATTATACATTTATACAAATATAATAATATAATATAAACATCATCGATGGTATACCTCGGGGCTCGGATACTATGTCTGTTTGTGATATAGTGAATAGCAATAAAAGATAATAATATATTATTTCAATTTTAATTTAGGCTATTTTTAGACAGATAATAATATTTTTTCTATTGAACGGTGAACATGACGACACTAACATTAGATAATATAACAAAATACTAATCATATTTTTGCCAGTGTTGCCACTAGCGGAGAACAATTACCTATTTAGCTATTTAATTCTATTACAAGGAGTGTGTTATTGAGTGTAGTTGACTTTTCATGCGCAGCCGCGTAGGTGGAAATGTCTCCATCGGTTACGGGTATATAATATGTGTGTTATATTATTGCTTACCATAATGCTTGGTACCCAAGTTGGATCCAACTACATACCCACCCATACACCCACCCACCCAAACAATTTCCACCATGACGCCTAGGCGTCATTAAACCCCTTTCACCACGCCACTGTGTACAAGGACAAACCAAAACTTATATAGCGGGATATATTTTAAAGAAACTGAACAAAGATTTATTTAAAAACTGTAAACATTGCCTTAAGCTCTTGTGTTCTACTAATGTTTCTTATGACCATCAACTTATCTCCGCTAGAGAGAATCAATCTAATTATCAATCATTAAAATATCCCTCATCATCATTTAAATCAATTGTACATAACATAATTTCCTATGTTGGACAAAAAATGCCAATAGTGTGCCATCATAATAATATATTCCATAGCCTTTGTAACAATGTATATAATATTTTTAATTTTGATGATATTTTAAATTGTCCTGAACACCATCAAATATTCCCTATTAAAATTGTCGAGATGGTAGTTAAATTGATGATTAATCATTATTGTACAGAAATAAATCGTATATTATTAGGTAAAAGAAAGGTCCAACCAAATGAAAATGACTCAATAAAAAAAATAGCTAATGCTTGGCATCTTAAACACAGCAAGCGAAAGGTGCAAGGAAAGTTTAATTTAGTGACTTAGTGTGATAATATTATAAAGGGAATATACCGGGTGATTCTTTTATCAAACAACACTCATTATTTCAAAAATTGTAGATTTTTTTACATACTTTCAAGTCACTTATAAAACAACTTCTTTATTAAAAAATTATATTTTTTATCCTTATAATTTTTTAACTTTTTTGAATGACAACATAGGGTTTTAATTTTATATTCCAAAGCAGAATATTTTTCTTAGTATTTTGATACATGAAAATCGAATTTGGGGTGAGTAGTTTATGAGTTATAAATATTCAAAGATTTGATGAGCGCTGAAGTGGACAAACATTTCGCGGGGTAACCCAGTACCACTCCAATACGCTCATCTACACTTTAAATACTTATAACTCATTAACTAATCGCCCCAAATTCGATTTTCATGTATCATAATAATAAGAAAAATATTCTGTTTTGAAATATAAAATTAAGACCCTATGTTGTCATTCAAAAAAGTTAAAAAGTTAAAAAATTATAAGGATAAAAAATATAATTTTTCAATAAAAACGTTGTTTCATAAGCAACTTGAAGCTATGTAAAAAAATATTTTTAAAAAAATCTACAATTTCTGAAATAATGAGTGTTGTTTGATAAAAGAATCTTCCGGTCGGTATTAACATAATAATTTTATTACGAAAGTTGTTTTTAAATTGTATAGTAATATTTTAAATTTTTGTATAATTATATTTTACTAAACTTTGTTTAATAATTTGTTATTTTATATTGATACTAAATTATTTTAATACAACTATATATATTATTAGCTATAATATTATAATATAATTTTGTTTGTTTGGTATTTGGTAACTATGTAATAAAAAATGATCTCTTATTAACAAACAATTCATTTTTATTTATTACTATTTTTATATCATTGTTCCATTCCTACAGTTTTCAAATTTCTATTTTCTCAAATAAAAACATCGATACTTAATATCGATAGTAAAGAGTGAAGATATCGTTAATTATCGATAACAATAAGCTATCGATGGTAGTGATGTTTTAGTTTTGGTCGTACAACCACCGGGAGCGCTGTTGTACGGTTCGTACGGTTGTACAGTTCGCCGGTTATTGCCTCAACATTCCTCATCCACCATATGATTATGGGCCATTAAGTCAAGTTCTGAGACTGGTACCCCTTTCTGTTAGGCGTGATAATTTTGATATCACTTTTATTCAGCGTCTGATCGAAGGTCAAGTTGATGCCCCAAGACTACTTGGAGAACTTAGCTTTCGTATTCCTAGTAACACTAGACTTCAATGTAATTTTTATATACCCACCAATAAATCAAACTTCTCCAGGAATGCCCCACTTATAAGGATGATGCATAATGCAAATAATCATATAGACTATTAAGCCATATGTAGTACGAAGGCTCACATTTTTTTTGTGTCTAATATTAAGTTGGTATAAGTTACGCATCTTATATAATATATTGTATATGTTTTTATACTGTTATCTATGTACTTCTTGTCTATTATTTTGTAAAAGCCGTCTGGCGTTGATTATAATAAATAAAAAAAAAAATAAAAAAAAAATTATAATATCATTATATGACTCCAAATAATTGTGGATAAATATTAAAAGCAAAAATGCAGAGTATTATTTTTGTAAAATATTATACTAAGCCTATTTAAGAAAAAAATAAACCTACTGAATTAAGCAATTTGAACCTCATTAATAAAAATAATCTGTGATTGGTTTATGGTTATAAAAATAATAGTACCGTGTAATGAGTAATGACGATACGGATATACATTTTGTACAACCTACAATTCCCAACTCAACAATAGGCACGGACCACTTTTATAAATTTTTCACCGTCACGGACCACTCCCTGATTTCAACCCTCCCCCCCTCTTTATATTACTTATTTTTTTTTATAGTTTAATATATAGTTTATAATTTCTAGGTACATAATAAAATCAGAAATACAGTTTATGTCGTGGAAAAATATTTTAACTTATTTATTTAACAATTTAATTTAATAAAAAAAGCTGATACAAATTTAAATTTTAAATTTTACGAACTTATATTAATTAACTTATTCAATGAGAAAAAAATATAACAAATTTATATTATTGAGTATTAATGCGACTTATTAGGGCGCGCTTCTTTTACCAGTTGTGAAATTCTTGGAACGATGCTGTTGCTTAGTGCCAGTCGCATATCATCACTTGGATTCAGACGATTTCGTTGTTTATTTTTTATAGATAATAGTGAAGAAAATCCTTGCTCACATAAATATGTGGTTGAAAAAACCATGAGGAAACGTAATGCTGTTTGCCGAATGTTTGGATATCACATGGCCTTTTTATACCAAAACTCTTCTAAGTTTGTACTATATTCAAACGAACTCTTCAAGTTGCTGTCGTTCTGAAGATCAATTAATTCTTCTTGTATTTCTTCTTGAACGTTGTTGACTTCGACAGTGAAAGGATTACGAATTAACTTCTTAACAACATCAGTGTCTACTACACCATATTCTGGAAAGTATCTGGTAAATTCCTCTTTAAGGACTCTTAAGTGTTCTAATACATTATTCTGAATATCTTCCGTAAAACATTTGTAGTGTTCGTCATCAATAAGAACTCGCAGTGTAGGAAATACAGGACAATTTTTCACCTGAGTTTTGTCAATCCAAAGATTTATCTTGCAGACAAAAGCGCGAACTTTATCTTCAAATACGAAAATATTTGCGGAACCTTCAAGTTTAACATTACCAGAACCTTGCAGTTGCAAATTTAGGTTATTTAAGTGGGCAAATATATCTGCAAGATATGCAATTTGCATTTCAATTTTTGGCTCACAAAGTTGCTTATGTAAATAGTTCATACCTTTATCGATTAAAAAAACCGTCAACTCCTCAAAGTTCAATTAAACGTACCATTATATTTCTTTTTGAAAGCCATCTTGTTTCAATATGAAATAGTAATGTTTCATGCTCAGCGTCCATATTTGCACATAATTTTTGAAAAAAACGTGTATTGAGTGCACTATTTTTAATAGCATTCACTAACTGTATGGATATTTTCATCGCAAAAGCTAGGTCTTTTGGTAATGTTTCATTACCTAACAGTTGACAGTTGACACTCGTAGCGGTTAGACGTGTGTTGTTGGCTTCACGAGTTCTGTGTGATAAATTTTTAATTTTTAATTACGTGTTTACAGTTATCAGTGATTATTTTCAATTAAAATTATTAATATGTCTGCTGATACCAAGTGTATTGTTTGTGATACGCGTTTTGCTGAATTGGATTTACCCATAAAATGTGACGGATGTGCTACTCTGGTTCATAATAAATGTTCAGGACTTACTGCATCGGAAATCAAATGCGTATCTTTGAAAAACAGGACTTTAAAGTATTTCTGCGCTGGTTGTGAAAATGGTCTTAAAGACTTGGCACGGTTAAAATTATTGATAAAAAAATTGCTTGTTGAAGTTGAAGGCTTGAAAAATTCTCACTCATTTAATTCTAACAATTCATTTGATAATGAGTTTATTATTAATGAAATTAATGATCGTAATAGTCGAGCAACTAATCTCATTTTTTATAATATTGAAGAATGTGACTCTAATCAATCAGAGGATCGTATTGCTTATGATATTAATCAAATTAATAATACTATTAGATCTATTGGTGTTGACTCTGAAATTGTTCCGTTGAAAGTTATTCGCTTGGGTCGTTATCAAAGTGGCAAATTACGCCCAATTAAAGCTGTATTTTCGACCTCATCAAATACGTCGATATTTTAAGAAATAAACGAAAACTCTCTCTTCATGATCCTCCTTCTCGAATAAACATTAGTTCGGATCGTACTCTGCTTCAAAGAGATTCCATGAAGAAACTGCGTGATGAGTTGGCTGCCCGTTCATCCAATGGCGAAACCGGATTAATAATCAAATTTATCAAAGGAGTTCCACGAATTGTGAAAAATTTGGAAGGTTCAACATTTAAGCCCCAGGATTTTTTAAACTCCATGTAATGTACCAAAATGTTAGAGGTCTTAGAACTAAACTTCCTTTTTTTCGTGATTCGGTTAGTAATCTGTGTTGTAATTTATTATACTTATCTGAAACTTGGCTTAATGATTCTATTAGTAATATGGAATTAGGACTTTGCGATTATAATGTGTTTAGAGACGATAGAGACAATATATTAAACAGTAGAGGCGGTGGTGTTTTATTGGCAGTTAAGAATAATTATGATTGCTCATTAATTAAGGTTGATTGTGTTCCTGGCATTCAACACATTTTTGTGCTATTAAAATACAATAAAATTAATATACTATTAGGTTGTGTGTATATACCTCCATCTTCACATAGGCATATGTATATGAAGTACTGTGAGATAGTTGAAAATATTATTCATAATTACTCTATTTTAAATGTTCTAATTATCGGTGATTTTAATTTGTCTGGCTTCCCGTGGTCGGATTATAATTTGTATAATGATCCGGTTGCTAATGTGTTTATACAATCTTATTTATGTTATTTAGGTCTAAAACAAGTTAACAATGTATATAATTTCCGTAATGACATTTTAGACTTAGTATTAACTAATAATAATATTGATAATATACGAATGGATTGTTCACTTACACCTCTTATTGATTCTTACCATCCACCTCTTGATTTTATATATCCTATTTTAGTTTCGAATGTGGTCTCTGAGTCTTTCTCTCCTATCATTCATAATTTTAATAATACTAATTTTAATGATTTAATTGCATTTTTATCCAATATTGATTTAAACTATAATATCTTAAACCTTGATTTAGAAAAATCCATTTCGAAATTTTATGATATCTTAAACCATTCTATTAAAATCTTTGTTCCTAAAGTAAAATTAAACTATGAACACCGGCATTCCATAACTTGGTCGAACGCATCTCTCATCAATAACCGTGCTTGCAACTTGTCAGCTAGTCAGTGTAATTAACTATTATTTTTTTTTGGATATTTGAATAATATTTTATTTTAAAAATGTACGACTGGACAAACGAACTGTCAATAAAATTTATGGAGAATTATCAATCTCAACCCGTTTTATGGGACCCAAAGCTCCGGGGTCATAAAGATAAGGCAAAAACAAATGATGCCTGGAATAAAATTAGTAAAGAATTAAATAATATACCAATTGAAGAGTTGAAGGATAAAAAAAATTCAATAATGGCAACATTTCGCGGACATTTAAGAAAAAAAAAGGCGTCCATTAGATCAGGAGCTGGACAAAATGAAGTTTATCAGCCAATATGGTTTTTATTCAACCAGATCGAGTTTTTTAGGGACTATTAATGATTGTAACGCTACGATCAATACTGAACAGGTACGTACATATTGCAAATAAATGAGGAGGGGTGACATTCCAAGTTGCATAGTCATTAGTCAAGAAACACTATTTTCTATTGTAAATTATTATTAAACAGTAGGAAAAAAGTAAAATAATAAAACAATATAATGCATAAAATTGTATGTCAATAACAACATTGAATGTCTCCCCTCAATTACAAATTATAGTATTATACAAATAATAACTGACACGTTGAGTCAGTGCCGTAAAATTATTAAATGTGTTCTTATACAATTTATATAAATACATACATAATATGTCCTATATAAATGTAATAAAAAATAATGAATACAATGAATACAGATAATTGTTAATTTGACATATTTTATTGATTATAGTACATAATAATATGTTATAACTTATAATTTACGAACTACTTAAAATTAAACCTGATGACTTAAATTTAAAAAGAGGTAAAATTAGTTTCTTAATTAATTTTTTATTTAAAATACAATTTATTTTAGTTCTTAAAATGATTTTTTTTATTATAAATGTTTGATAATTACAAAATTAAGTATTTTAGTTTTAAATTAACTAAAATTATTTTGAAGTTAGTCTACTCTGTTGACTTGACCATGGTACTGCCTGTTATTAAAAAAATATGTTGTGAATTCTTCTCTTATCTGGTTTGCGTTCATTGATGATCTCCGCGGTATTTGATTTAAAGGCCTTAATGCACAATTTCCAACAACTTCGTTTCTCCATGAACCTGGTTGGATTATAGAACCGAAATTATCGTATGAATCTATCGTTCCCGGAGGAGTATATATTGATGCTGAAGTTTCGCTTCTTCTCAAAAAATTATGCAACAGTTACATGTCATGGTAATAATTGAAACTTTTTCTGGGGCTAATGAAATTGGTTTTCTAAAAATTCTGTATCTTGCCGCTAATATTCCAAACACATTTTCTACCACAACTCGAGAGCCTGATAATGTTTGGTTGAAAATACGTTGTGGTGATCCAGATGTATGATTTCCAGGATATGGTTTCATTAGATTCGTATCTAGAGCAAATGCTCCATCCCCTAAAAAAACGTATGGAGTGTCTTTATTTGAATCAGGAAGGGGTGATGGCATTGGTAAATTGAGGCTATTTGAACTCATTTTTTGCCACAACGATGAATTTCTAAATACACCGCCATCACTAATTCGCCCTTGACTTCCAATATCTGCATACATGAAACGATAGTCACTACTGACCAATGCCATCAATACAATACTAAATGAGTTTTTATAATTATAGTGGTCCGATCCAGTATGGGCTGGGCTTTGTATAACGATATGCTTCCCATCTATCGCTCCAATACAATGGGGAAATTTTGTTCTAAACCCATTTTCTACCACTAACCACTCTTCAGGAGAAGACGGCAACTGAAAACAAAATTTAACAGAGTTTCGCGGTTCAAAATATTTCACTTATTTTTAAGCTATTTGTAGACATTCGAAATATTCTATATTTTGAAATATTTATTTTATTTTAATGTTAGGAGTATAATTCAGGAATTATCCGTGAGATTGGAGAAGATGAAAATAGTGATGGTAACGAAACAACCTTATCAAACACCCTCAATCATGAAACCCTAATAGAAAACCAAACCATAAGAGAAAACCAAACCATAAGAGAAATCCAAACCCCGTCCAAACCTCGACGACGAGGTACTTCTATCGAGTTAGATGAAGCTGGAAAACAGATGAAACGGGCATTTAGTACATTAGAAAATTGTATCAATAATAGAAAAGAGGAGGACGAGTACGATTATTATGCAAAGATACTAGCAAAAAAAATACGTAAGCTACCAGAAAACGAACGTGAAGTATTCATGTATGAAGTTGATGGACTGTATATTAAATTCTTACGTCGTTCAAACAATCAATCATCAACTTCACGCTCCACAACACCAATATTTGGAACAAATATTCAAAGCCAACCACCATATTCACGCAACACGACACCAATACTTGGAACAAGTATTCCAAGCCGACCACCATCTTCACTCGCTTCTTATCCTGAACCTGAAATTATAATTTCAAGTTATCCACAAAGTGCTGAATACTCTATTTCCAATCCTTCTTCACCTGCAGTAGTACAGCATAGAACATATTCTAATCCTCAGTACTCTAATCCTCTCTATTCAGAAAAACTGTCCAGCCCTAGTCATGTAACTGATATAAATCTACCAACTAACTCAAACATAAGTCAAGCATTTTATATTACTCATGAAGATGAAGAATATTAATTTATTAAAATGTTATTTTTTTTTTTTAAAGATACAAGTTATTTTGTTTTTTAATTATATAATGTACAAAAAAGTTATTTTGTTTTTTAATTATATGCACAAAAAAGTTGTTTTCTAATTATATAATATACAAAAAAGTTATTTTGTTTTTTAATTAAATGCACAAAAAAGTTGTTTTGTTTTTTAATAATATATGTTTTTTTTTTTTTTTAAAGACAAGTTATTTTGTTTTCTAATTATATAATATACAAAAAAGTTATTTTGTTTTTTAATTATAAGCACAAAAAAGTAGTTTTGTTTTTTAATAAAGTATAAAAAAGTTATCATTAATTTTTATTTTAAGGGATTTTTTGAAATAAATAATGTTCTCGTTATATATAATTGACTAGTTTAATTTTATTTATTTATTATTAGGAAACAATTTTACCTTTATTTCATCTTTCAGGAGGTCGTTAATTGCATTACATACTTCAGGCACGATCTGTGAAATTAGTTGACTAGACACTTTGAATAAAAAGTGTAAGCTTTTATAGCTATCTCCAGTAGCTAAGTATCTTAGAGTGATAGCAAGTCTTGTTTTGGCAGGTATCGCTTCTCTGAATTGAGTGTCGTTTTTAGATATTATAGGTGATATTTTGTCTAATATATATTCAAAGTCCGATGAGGACATTCGTATAAAATTTTCAAATTCACCTGATGGTTCAAAAAGCAACTCTGTAAATACACGATCCATAGTTGGTCTGAAAAACAGCCGTAAATGTCAAAATGTATATAATATAATGATATAATGTTATACATGTCGAAAATTATCGACTTTAAAGTTTAATGTACTTTGTCCTGTTTCGGTGTATTTTAGTCATCCACCATCTCCTTTTTTTCCAAGGTTTTTTAATTATTTTTTTATCATAAATATTAACATAATTATAATATGCAAAGGCGCACAATGCTGCTGCAGCATTTACTTCAACCACGTCCATACTGCACGGCCAGGTATGAACAACTGAATAAAACGAGAATGTAGATGGTTGACTCGTGTCGATTCGGCGAGTGTATAGAGCTAGCGCCTCGTTTCGCCTCGCCTCGTTCAACCTTGTGACGAGGCGAGCTCGCGAGAGTGTAGAGGAAGCATAAAAAGCACGAGGTTGCAAGGCGCGCGCGCGCGCGCGCGAGACTATACGATAGTGTAGTTGGTGCTCCTCGCCTCGTGCCGCGTGTCCTTTGACTCGTGACCAAAATACCGACACCGAACGGTGGTGGCGAGGCGAGGCGAGGCGTGGCGAGGCGAGACGAGACGACACGAGTGAACCGACTACACTCTCGTGCTCGCGTTGCCTCGCGTCGCCTCGGCGAGAGTGTAGAGCTAGCATTAGAAATTTAATTAACTTAAAAAAGCTCGCTCATAAAAAATGTAGAATTTCTAATTCACAGACTGATTATATGGCTTTTTCAGATTTGCGTAAAAAATGTAAAGTTTTATCTACGAAAGTTCATTCTAACTATATTTTTTAAATTGAAAACAACATTAATATTAATTTGAAATCGTTTTGGAAGTATATCAATTCTTTAAGATCTAATCGTAATAATATTCCACTCTCGGTCTTTTATGATAATATTACTGCAGATAACATGAATGATATTATTAATGTATTCGCCAGTTATTTCTCTTCAGTATATGATACTAATAAGGTTATTGATATCGATTCATTTGATATGTCCGTTATTCACACTCAACATTTTTTTTCAACAATTGTATTATATCGGAAAACGAAATTATAGATTTTCTTGGTTCTCTTAGTGAAAACGCCAGTCCAGGGCCTGACGGTATTCCATCATTATTTTTAAAAATGTGTCGTCATATTATTGCTAAGCCTTTATGATATTTATTTAATTTATCCTTATCTAATGGTATATTTCCCGAATACTGGAAAAATCTTTTATTACTCCTATTTTTAAATCAGGTAACAAAAATGATGTCAGAAATTATAGACCAATTTCTAAATTATCAATTATACCGAAAGTTTTTGAAGCTATTACACTAAAAAAATTTCTAATTTACTATCTAATAGTATTAGTTTGTCTCAGCATGTTTTTTTACCTAAGCACTCTATTTTAATACTAATTTATTAGTTTATCAAAATTTTCTTATTAACAGTCTGGATCAAGGTTATCAGGTAGATTCAATATATACCGATTTTGAAAAAGCGTTTGATAAGGTTAATCATTCTTTACTATTTTTAAAGTTAAAACATTTTGGGTTCGATGGAAACTTTCTAAAGTGGTTATGTTCCTATCTTTGTAATAGAACTCAAGTAGTTAAAATTTCTTTTCACTATTCCAATGAATACTTGGTTACCTCGGGAGTTCCTCAAGGATCTCATTTGGGACCACTTCTTTTCCTTATTTTTATTAATGATCTTCCTCTCATTCTAGATAGTTCGGTGAATATTTTGATGTTTGCTGATGATGTAAAAATTTACTGTAAAGTCAAAGATGTTGTTGACCAAAATTTGTTGCAATATAATTTAAATATACTTTTATTATGGAGTAAAAAAAACTATTTATCCTTAAATTATGATAAATGTAAAATTATAACCTTTTCACGTACTAAAAGTCCTGTTTTCCATAATTATCTTATTGATAACCATCCTCTTAAAAGATGTTCTTCTATTACAGATTTAGGTATTTGTTTTGAATGTGATCTGTCGTTCAAAATAAATCATAAAGCGTATAAAATGTTGGGTTTTATTACTAGGAATACTAAAGACTTTAGAAATCCTATTTGTTTAAAAAATTTGTATACTTCTTTAGTTAGATCAAACCTAGAATTTGGCTCTTTAATTTGGTCTAATAACTTTTCAACTTATTCAAATGAGCTTAATAATATACAGTATAAATTTCTGAAAAGAGTTGCCTTTATTACGCATTGCACGATTTCCAGAGACTCGTTTCTGCTGGTTCAAGACGCTATAGGTATTGACCCTCTCAACATTAGACGTGATCTTATAGATATAATGTTTGTTTATGATATTTTAAATAATAATGTAAACTGCCCAGCTATTTTAAGTTTAATTGGATTTAGAATACCTAATAGATAAACGCGTAATTCTGATTTGTTCCATATACCTAATTTTAAAACAAATAGTGGTAAAAATTCTTTTTTCTTAAGAGCTGTTTTTAATGCCAATAGAATCTTCACGGTCTTGGATTTTTTTTTATGGTCTCGTCAAGTATTTAAATCTAAAACTTTGTTATTTTTAAAACATAGTGCCTAATTATTATTTCTTTGTTTTGTTTTATAAACTTAATGTTATCATTGTATTTCTTATCTTATTGTATAATTGTTTTTTGTATTATCACATGTCTATTCAGTTTTCATATTGTGTCTATTCTTACATTTTATTGTTCTTTCTTTGTTAAAGGGCTTTGGCCCGTTGATTTTTATATAAATAATTAAATAAATAAATAATATTTTTTTGTAATAACGTGAACGAAATAACGTTAAAACATCAACGTTAAACGTTAAAACATCAATGTTACACATTAAAACATCAACGTGTAACGTTAAAACATCAACGTGAAACGTTAAATCATCAACGTTAAACGTTAAAACATCAACGTTAAACGTCAACATAAATTTTTTAGCGTTTCGAAAAAAAAAATAATTTTTTTATAATAAATAATAGAAATAGAAAATTTGAAAGAACTTTTAAGAAAAAAAATAAAATTACTTTTATAAATGGTATTTATAAAAATTAAAAACGTTTGTAAAAATGGTATTCGTTTATCAGAAGCAATACACGATTATAATAATGAATTTAAATTAGGTCTTGACTCAATGTTTTTAAAAAACTCAAATTTCATTAATATTGAAACAGATTGTAAAATAAAAATTGATGAGATAGTAATAAATTTAGAAAAAGGTGAATATACTATTTCAAAATTAAATAATCTAATTAAACCTGTATTTTTATCAATTGATAATAAAAAAATTCAAATTAAATCCCCTTGTTATTATAATTTAGATAAAAATTTAAAAAAATATTTAGGTTTTCCAAACACAACATTTGAGTTTTCATTAGTTGCTAATAAATCAATAATATATTTTCCTACTTCCGATGAAAAATATATAAATATAGAAAAAGAATGTGTATTTACTATAAATGAAGATGATGAAAAAAATATTTTTCATAAAATACTTATTGGTATTTATTCAATAGATGAATTAGACTCAATATTGAATGGTGATGATAACATAAATTTTATAAATCTTACAATAGATAAACATAATAAATTAAATATTAATACAGAATATAGTTTTATTTATTTGATGATAATTTAAAAAATTATTTAGGATATCCATTAATTAATTATACCAGTAGTTATTATGATTCTGCGACCAGTAAAACAGGTACAGAAGAACCAACATTTTTTACACAAGGATTTTTCAAAAATATAAATGGTGTTATATTTACTCGAAATACTGAAATTGATATTGAATCAGATAATATAAATAATACTACATTTTTGGAAATTAAAACTGCAATAAATGGAAACTATTCAATAGATCAATTAATTAGTTTATTACCTTCGAGTATCAAATTACAATTTGATAATAATTTTATTTCATTAAGATCAAAAAAATATTTTTCGTTGGACAAAAATTTAAAATCAAGTTTAGGTTTTGATATTGATAATAATTATTTATATAAACATGTAGGAGAAAAAGAAATATTAAATAATAATAATATAAATAAAAGATTATTAGAAGTACATTGCAAAATAATTGAAAAATCTGTTTCATCTATTAATGAAAAAGTTAACCAAGAGGAACTTTTGTATGTTTTTTATTATGACCCTAATAATCCTTTTATCAAAGTTAATCCAATAATGCACAGTCAAGTAGTAAAAAATAATCAATTTATAGAAATATATTTTATAGACCAAAATGGTAACAAAGTTGATTTTGATGATTTTATTGTTTATCTTGATCTAATCGAAGAAAAAACAATAATAAATATTAAAATATTTTTCAATAGAAATATTTCTATTGAAAAAAAAAAAATTATATTTTAACCACTAAAAGATTCTTCAATAGTACCTTTTTCAATATCAAACAAAAATTCAACTTCTCTAATGAAAAAAATATAACAAATTGTATCTTTAGGTAAATCTTCATTTAACTCAACATGTAAAATAATATTTTTTTTACTTGCAGAAATATTTTAGTTGGTTGATAATATGTATCAACAAGAAATATTGCTCTAAACAATTTAAAATCATTTGGATTATTATACATCAATGGAAGTTCCTGATTATTTTTATAATATCTTTTTTTATACCCCGTCGAATTCTCATAAGATTGACAAAATTTATCCTTCTTAAAATCTTCATCTTGACATTCTTCAGGGTAACGTTTTCCGTTTATTTCAAACCAATAGTTTCTAACATTACAATGATCAAATTCACCAGGATCATGATCTTGAGTATTTAATTTCTTGGTTTGTAATCCAAAACCACAAAACGTAGGAGTATCAACACTTCGATATTGAGTTGATAAATCAAGTTTTATAGTTTTTCCTGATATATTTCTTTCCTCAATACATTGCCATGATTTAAAATTAAAAGTATAGTTTTTTTCTTGAGAAATTTTAGTTAAATCGTTTAATAATAAGACCTTATGCAAAGGGTTGTATTCTACATTTTGAATTTTAAGTACAAATTCATCAATAATAACTTTTCCATCTTCAGTTCCTGTAATGACTTTTTTGAACAATGCATCATCATCTGTATTTCTCGTAAAACATATTTCCATATCACAATTGAAAACAGGACCTATATCTTTTAAAGATCTTAAACCAAATTGAGATAAGTTGCCTTGAACACAAAAATTACCTCCACCCTTGAAATTGCTTACAAAACCTGAGTTTATAGTTGGTCCGTTTTCATCCAGAGAGTAACTTATCACACCTTTAATTGTACTAACTACTCCTACGTACTCAATTTCATCTATTATTTTACCACGTATTTTAATTACAATTTTACTGAATAAATATGGAGCAAAATTAACAATTAGTTGTATTTTTGAATCTTTAGGATATTCTTTTCCATCTTTTTGCAAATATCTACCGTACATAAAAAACTTTGTATTTTTAATATTCATAAAATTATCCATATTATTTATTTTAAAAGTTGTATCTTTATTAGGCATATTAAGGTGTGTGTTATTCACAGGTATAAAAGTTCTATATTGAACTCTTTCAATGTGTTCATCATACTTTTTAAATATACTATTCATTATTTATAATATCAAAAAAAATAAAAAAATAAAAAATATTACTATAAAATGAATTTTATTGAAATAAAACCACCTAAAACAGATAAAGATAAAAAAAATCTTTATTTCCTTTACCTATGAGAGGTATAATATCAGGTTCATCAGGATCAGGTAAAACAACAGTCATGCTGAGTATAATTCTAAACCATTGGACAAATTATGAATATTTATATATTTTTACAAAAAGTCTCGACCAACTAATTTATAATGATCTAATAGAAATATTTGAAGGTATACCTGAGATTGAAACTCATTTCTCTGATACAGATATAATATCTATAGATGAATGTAAACCTAACAGCTTAATTTTTATTGATGATTGGCCTCTTAAAGATCTAAATGATGTTTTTGAGATGTTTAGAAGATCAAGACCAAAAAATATTTCAGTTATTTATTTAACACAAAGTTATACTACTGCAAATTTACAAAATATAAGAAATAATTTATCTATTTTAATTCTTTTTAAATCAACTCATTATGTTAAAACAATTTGGGAGGATTTTTTAAGTAATATTATTTCATTAAATGAATTTAAAACAATTATGTTCAACTTGTTGGAAAAATGATTATGGTTTTATAACAATCGATCTAAAAAATAATCGTTTTTACTATAAACTTGAAAAATTAATATTTTTTTATATAATAAATTAATGTTAATCAAACACAAAAAAAATTAAGGAATATTATAAAAAAAAAGAAATTAAAAAAAGTTACATTTACAGAACCATCAGAAATACAAAACAATTTTAAGGAAGGAAGTAATTTAGAAAACAAAACTAAAAAAATTAAACAATTAATTCATATTGAACAAAATTTACAAAATAATTTTAAAAATTCAGATTTACCAGATTCCAAGAAAAAAATAAATGATATGAAAAAAATGAAGATGAAGATGAAAATAATGTAAAAGAATTAAAAGAAAATGTATATTCACCAACAGAGTTACATAAAATAATTAATATTAAAAAAAATTTAAAAAATAACTATAGAAAAAGAGTTTTAAACGATAAATATTCAGCAGAAAAATTAGTAAAATATTATGAACCATTATTAAAAGAATTAAAAAATGTTAAATCATCTGTTGATGATGTTAAAGAGGTTGCTATTAAAACCGATCATGATATTCAAAAAATGATAATACCTACTGCTTATAAACCTCGTCATCCAGAAGTATTACGAATATTAAGTACAGAGGATAATGATGGTATTAAAATACCTAAAAGTTCTCCGAGAATAACAACAAATAATTCTCCTATGCCTCCAACTATAATATTAGGCGAAAATGCTCAAAAATATTTACCAAATTTAGATAAAAATAATGCATTTGGAATACATTATAAAAATAATATTGGACACATGATTGGAAAAGATCCAATAATGTTTGACTTTGATGATATAATTTTAAATGGGAAAAAACGTATACTAACTCCAGGTATGTGGAGATTGTTAACTCATACAGATGCTACAAAACCAGAATTTTATACAGCTGAAGATTATCAAAATTATGCAAAAATATTAATTGAAATAGATTCAATATATCAAAATAATGATAAATCAACAGGAAAACGTAAATCCGGTCCTGGTGAAAAATATATGAAAATGATTAGTCCTATTTGGAAAAAAATTAAATTAAATAAAACACCAACAATACCAAAAATACCTACAGAAAATAAAAACATACCCATTTTTCCAACAATACCAATAGAAAATAAAGGAGCTGGTTTAATGAAATATACAAATAATGAAATTGAATATCGTTATATTAGTAATATGAAACAATTAATTGAAAGATTAGTTTTAATAACATCTGAAGAAGTAGCAGGAAATAACGGTTTTCATAATGAAAAACATGGTATTCTTAAATTATGTAAAACAGGTATGGAAGAAAATATAGATGATCCTAAATGTATTAGATATTTATTAAAATTTTTGATAAATTTACCAAAAGAAACAACAAATGGTTTACAATTTGAAATAAAACAATTAAGAGACTTTATCAACTAAATATCGTGATGATAAACTTGAAATTCTTAATTTTTGTATTATAAAAATGGAAAAAGTAATTGATATTCCCGAAAAAGGGGCAAAATATTTATTATTATATGTTTCAAGTTTACCAAAAGAAATTATAAGAGGTGAAGGTTTTTTTAATGATTTTTTGAATTGTAAATTTTTACCTGAGATACATTATCCTGGATATAATTTTTTAGGACCAGGAACAAAATTAGAGAAAAATAGAGAACCAATCAACAAATTAGACGAAGCTGCAAGAGAACATGATTATTTTTACAAAAATCATACAGACACTAAGACAAGACTAATTGCTGATAAAATTTTAGAAAATTCTGCATTGGATAGATGGAATGATCCTGATAGTTCTATGAATGAAAAAATTCCGGCTATTTTAACTGCATATGCAATGAAAGGAAAAAGACGTTTAGGAATGAATTTAGTATTTGAATAATTTTATAATATTTTGTATATTTATTAAATTGATATTTAAGTGGCATTAAAACTCCCTTAGTTGTCTTTTCATCATACATTGTATGACCGTTATGAGATATTAAATTAATTTCATTATTTATTGTAAATTGATGAAGAGTATCACGTAAAAGCTCATTAGTCGTTAAACATTTTGTCAATAAGTATTCCGTTTTACATAAATTAAAAGAACCTGAAATTGCTGATGTTATTTTTGAAAATTTTGATAAAACTAAAGGATCAGCAATTTCACTTTGAGTCACACCTTCTAATAATGATGTTATTGGCTTTATAATTTTATCTTCGATATCATTAATAATATTTAACACATCACTTTTACAAAAATTATTGTTATTATGTAAAGATAGAGCAAAACTGACTGCAGACATATGTAATTGCTCAATACTTTTATTAATATCAATCTCTTTCACGACTGGTATTGCAGGTATTTTAGGTACATTTTGAAATTCTTTAAATGTTTCATCATTACTAACCTCATTACTAACCATTTGAACATCACAAAAATTGACAATATTATCATTAATTAATATTTCATTATTTTGCTCTGTTTTATTTAAATGGATTTCAATGTTATGTTTTTTAAAGCTACTCAAAGTTTGAAAAGATTGAGTACAATAATTTTCAATACATGTATACGAGCTATGTGGCCCTAGTAAATGAATAATTTTATAATGAGCAATCAAAGAAGGAAATGTGAGTAGATGTTTTTTATGTGTAAAAAACAAATCATTTTGGATTGCTTTTATCGTTAAAGTATGTACCTACTTATAGTAACTAAGAAAAACAACAATAAATAATTATTATAATACTATAATATTATATTATATTTATTACTTGTATATACTATGTACTATGTAGGTAGTGTATTAGTATATACTTACCTGCTGTATTTTGTAATTCCGTTATACCTTATACTTCAACTTAACTTCAACTTGACGAGCGTTATAAGTGTGTCACACACACATCGAATAACGAAATAAAAATGACAAATTCATAACCGTAAAAATAAGAAATGAATATCAGTATTATCTTATCATCAATAAAAATAATAAAAGTTTTTGTTAAATATCGATATCAACAACACATTTTTCTTAAATTAAACAAACCGTTTGTTTACAAACGTACCAATAATAACAACCATACGTGGGAATAACCATAAGTTTTTCTAAAAATAGATCAAACTAAAATAAACCGACTGTTCGGTTCGAGTACGAATAATAATAAGCCGTGAACTCGATCCCCAAAATGCGATAATTTAAGCCTGTGTATTTATTTTACTAGGACGCCCGGTGTTTTTATGTAAGTGTGTAGTGATGAAAATAGTTCAATCGGCAGTGGATGGGGTCGCCAAGCAGATACCGATAAGCTACGTAATGATGTGAGTGTGTTATCTGTGTATATGTGTATGTGTTTGTGTGTAAATAATAAATGGTAACAACGGTTGCTGGTAAATCTGGTTGCTGTATAATACAAAATCTAAATAATAATGACACAAATATATAAAAAATCACAGCAACATCCAATATAAAAATATAAATAATAATATGTGCCAGCTATTTGAGGTAAATAGTATAATAATTAATAAATGATTAGCTGAGCACAATATAAATAATATAATAATAAGTAGGTAAAATGTGGGTACATAATAATTAGCGCACTGCTCTTATAGCCAGTGGCATAAATAATAAAATAATAATATACGGCCCTTATGGCCAAATCAAATATAAAATTAATAATAATATGCGGTCCTTATGATTTAGCAGAATAATAATATAATAGTACTATGGCACTATGGAGTATAATACTAATAATAATAATGATAATGATAATGTACGGCCCTTATGGCACGACAGGATATAATAATAATTGTAGCAAAATATAATAAAATAACTCACAGTAGTTTGTGGAGCGCAGACTGGCCAGCTGACCCTGTGCTAAATAATATAAAATAATACACAGTAATGATAATAATTATAATAAAATAATATTTGGCCTTTATGGCTTACAATGATAAAATAATACAAATATAAAATGCCTTTTGCAATTAGCACCAGAAAAACAATAATTATGGTGTAAGGCCCTTCTGGCACTCACAATTATATAAAAAACAATAATGGTAACTGTTAAGTAGCCTTTTTGTAAAAACTTTATAAAATAATATTATTAAGTACGCGGTGATAATATACTGTCGGAACAACGTACGGGCAGCGACAGAATCCCGGCGGCCGTGTGAACCGATATTCGCGTAGCCGACGAGACCTAATCTACATATTACACAATAAAACAGCTAAACAGCTAATATAATAATATAATTTAATAATAATAATAATGCGATAATACGGTATGTGTGATGGTGCGTGTGTGTGTGAGAGCGCCCTAAAATATATATATATATAAATATATACTGTTGATACCAATATTTTGTTGCTATGTTGCGGCGGCAACACCGATAGTTCAAACAAAATAATATAATCAATTTAACTAACCAAATTATATCAGATTGAATAAAAGTTTCTTAAATCAAAAGAATTATTGTTAAATTAATGCATACATCTTTATTAAAATGTAATCAAATATAAATTGTCAATTTCATAAAATATTGTTGGGTCAAAAGGACCATATAATTATTTATAAATCGTGTATTATATTGAGATTTTATTATATTATACTAGCTGCACGTGTGCCTCGATTCCGGTCGTTGTGGAA
Source organism: Nasonovia ribisnigri (assembly GCA_027563435.1). Lineage (NCBI taxonomy): Eukaryota > Metazoa > Arthropoda > Insecta > Hemiptera > Aphididae > Nasonovia > Nasonovia ribisnigri. The sequence continues at coordinate 1,708 of JANEHU010002596.1, read as the reverse complement.
GCCGCCTCCGGCGCCTTCGAGGTGGTCGAGTGAAAAACGTTTCACCGGAAATTCGAAAAAAAATTGAGTCGTACTGAAAACTGTGACTGTGAGTGTCTAGCGGTCTTTTGTCGTCTGGTATAATACCGTGTCCCGCCGTATGCCCGGTTCTGTTTTGACTGGGTATAAGAAATTAGGAAATAAGAATAATTGTAATCGAACGTCTAGCTATCAATCATCGCCGTATGCAAATCTTTGCGGGATAGGGCATCTGCGTATGGCGGATTGGATGCATGATGTGCGAATCTTATAACGTGCGTATGTATAAGTGAAGGAAGAAAATAAAGTTTCTAATATAATATATATAATAATGAAAAAATCCGCGCGAAAACACGAAAAGTGATAATGGTAAGAGGGAGATAAGGGAGCGACGTCGCGAATATAGTCGTGGTTGTATAGTGAAAATCGTTCCGCCGGAAATTCAAAAAGAAATTAAGTCATATAGCTGCCGCAATTTTGAGTGTCTAGGAAGTCAGTCACCCGGCTTTACTTTGGGCGTACTCTGCCAGGTAGGCAATCCGACTTCGTCGGATAGCGGACGACGTGCAACGGTCGGGTAACACAATGAGGAATGCAATCCGAAAACTGTGACTTTGAGTGTCTTGCGGTCTTTTCTCATCTGGTATAAAACACTAATAGGTGTATGGTTGTGAACAACCTATGCATACCAAGTGAAAAACGTACCATGAAACTAATTAAATGCTCTAAATTACTTATACAGGTACCTGTAGGTGTGGTGTATGAAATTATTATATTGTTCATAAGTACTTATTAAGTACAGTTAAATGCATATATGTGTAGCCTATAAAACATAAAATAAATGTATCATGTTATATTTTGAAGAATATTAAAATACATAAATTAAACGCTGTACTTATTATTGCAATTCTTATAGTAATTTAAGGTATTAGATAAATTAAAATTAAGGTATTATATTAATTTAAGGTATTAGATAAGGTATTAGATACCTAATAATCAGTACTCACATAATATTATTACAATAATCCGCAAATCGAAAATATCCCCCGACTTGCTGTGCAACACCTCCCCAAGTGGGTCACAGGGTTAAGAAAATTGCATTTTTGTTGCAGTTATGTTGTATAGTATGGGCAGTGATCCCTTGTTAGCGGCACTCGGCGCCGTCGCTCCGCGCGGTAATATAGTTGTGTTGCGCGCATGTGTATAAACGTAAAATCGTTAACTTTGGGAGGCTATAACTTCAAAAATAATGGTTTCCGCACAAAAATTCAAACAGTTTCGAAATCAGCGTTGAAAAACACGTCTTTAAAAAAAAAAAAAAAATCGAAATTCGTGAGGGGCGTGGTAAAGTGCATTTTAGCCGCATCATATTGTAAACGTAATTAATAATTTATATTATGTTATAATAACATCTGTATTTTTATTATTAAAAAAAAAATATGAAAGATAAAAAAAAAAATGAATAATAAGCGTAAGAACATGTATCTTTTACGCATGCACGACACTGGGCTTCGTTATATCGTTATTATGTTATAACTTATCTGTGGCCGATTATACGGCAACATGGGAATTCCAAGAGTTTTGTGTTATATTTAGAAAAAGTGTGTACACTGTACACGTCTAATAATGGTACACATAATATACACGGAAAACAATGTTTAAGAAATTTTCCAGACTTACAAAACCAAAG
>JANEHU010002595.1:0-19058 GCA_027563435.1 Nasonovia ribisnigri | reverse complement strand
AAATTTATATGAATGACTCACCTAAAAACTGTCATACTATATCAACTAATAAATACTACATAGTATGTTAAATATTTAAGGAGTTATACATCAAAGTTAATAAAGAACTTTAGTTTCGTTGTCCGTGTATGCTACATTTTTAAAATAACTTTTTTATTTAATTTAGTCGAATAACTTATGAGTTAAAACAGTTGTAGTATAATAAGTAGAAATAAATTGCTTACTTTTCAATTTCATTTCTGTCTTGGACTTCTACTGTAGCCATGTCGTGGCCTTTGAAGACGTATTTGTATAAATACTTGACGCTCTTCACAGTAGAACACACCTCTACGTTGATGTGTGCATCGTACTTGGCCAGCAGGTACGGGTTGTAGGCAACTACAAACTCGTTGCTGACCCGGTGACCCCTCATGAGGGCCTCGATTCCGTTTTCTCGTCGACGGTACGTTGGGTACCCGCCGTCAGAAACGTAAACTGTCTCTGCACAATATGCCTTTGGATATTTCTTTAGACATATCCCTTCAGCCATACACGGACTGTTGCGGTTCAGTTGCCCACATGGTCCGTGTATCATGTGACTCGTCACAGCTGTGAACAGTCTCTGATTGTTCTCGTCTGCTGGGTCTGGCAGTGCAGCGCACACGACATTGTCTACATCCTCGGCTGTGAGCAGCTTGTTGCCATCGCTAAGGATGATCAGTATGTGTGCGTGTGGCAGACCGCGTTTTTGAAACTCAACAGTGTAAACATATGCGTCTACGTTACCAAACACTCTGTTCTCAGTTATATCTGACATAGCTGCTTGAGTTTGGCGTGAAACACTCTTGCCACCAGTTCGGGTCTGTCACTTGCAACTGTATGATTTCCTTTGTTGCTGACGATCTCGGGCCACCCAGGATTGCAAGTGAAAGTAATGAACAGGTCGGGTTTGCCGTACTTACGCACTATGGTCATTGCATCCTGGTAGCTCTGTTTCATGTAACGCGGACCTCCAGTGAAGGTAGACGGCAAAATCATTCTGCGTCCAACCGGGGCAGGTTCTTCAATGTGCAACTGCTGGTTGATGTGATCCACCAGGCCCTGATACGCTTCGGCAAACAGGGCTCTCTGATTGCGTTCAATGAACCGTAGGTTGTTTGTTTCCATTCGTACGTATTGGTCACAGACGTACTGTTGAAACAGAAAACCACCACGGTGTATCAGACTGAATCGTTGATGCCTGTGGTCGTTAGTTCCTTCGTAACGAATGGCCAGACGGTGACACGCAAATTCTCTGATAGTGTTGCGTGTGCGCACAGCATTTCGCCGGCCACCATCATCTTGTCGCAGTTCGAAATGCCAACCCAGTTCACCGTGTGGGAACAACAGGGGGTATAGCATTGGATCTGCGTGCTGGGAGCCGTACGATAAGTTTTGCATCCTGTGTTGTGGGTTCACTGGATTCGAGTCGAACACCGCCAGGTCGAGGTTTCTCGGCGGTTGGCCATTGTTTCCAGCAAACACGACCGAAACTTCGTTGACTTGAGTTGGCGGTAGATTGTACCGCCTTGGGTCACTGTTTGGGTCAGCCACCAAGTGCATGGTGACTCTCCTGGGTTGCACCAGAGGATTGGCGTTGGCAATTCTCTGTTCCTCCAGCCACACTGCTCTCATGTTGCTGAATGCCATGGCAAATGGATTGGTTTGCCTCAGCATCGTGTCCAAGTCTGTAAGCACAGTCTCGTTTAGCTCACCCTGGTGGTTCTGGTTCATGCGAACCCGGTTTGCTTCCCCAGATTCAATGAAATAGAGCTCACAGTAACTTGGGTGTCTGTCGTCGTTTCTGACGACGTCGTTGGTGATCCTTCGATACACCTGCCCGTGTACAGTGAACACTCTCGGACCGCGACCAGGCAATCTTCTCTGATTGAGGTCAGTGGAGAAGGCGGCAAACGCAAGAGTGTTGTTGTACCGTCTTATGTCTCTACGGTACTGGGTTGCTATCTGTGAGTCGTCTACCAACAAACTCTGTAGCAATTCAGGTGCTTGTTGCAACCGACGGGGTCCTTCAGCAATCACCATCTGATTGTTGTTGCAACACAATGTGAAATGACCCGCCAAAGTGCGTTCACAGTTGAAGTGACGGGCCTCACAGTGCCTGCACACTTCATTCAACGGCCCAATGTCGTGCCGATCCGGAAGTGGGTGTTGAATGCCGGCTGGCCTGTCTACTTGTGGCGCATGAACTCTTGGTAGTTCAACAGCAACTTCAGGGTTGAAGTCATCAAGAATGTCCATGAAATCGAGTTCACCGGGCAGGACATCGACTATCTCGACGTCCGCCGGCAAAACTTCGTCGTCCATCTGGACTTCAACGATTTCCACATTGTCTTGGTCTTCCTTCACAACTTCCATGTTCTCCGCGTCGACAATTATTTCCTCATTGTCTACGTTCATAACGCCGTCTTCCATCACAACTTCAATGATGTGGTTGTCCATCATGGCATTTTCGTCCACAAGGTTAGGTTCATCTTGCATGGGGCGTCCACCTTCAGGCTCTTCGGCCACGCCTGGCACGCCGTCCGACTACCTATAAATTAATAGGCGGTTAGTGTAATTCAATTTTAAATCACATATTTATCTATCAATTAATTGTATTAATGACAAAGTAAAAATGTTTTAGCGTTATTTCATAGTTCTAATATTTGTATATCTTTTTTATTTTATATTATTTATATATATGTTTTTATTGCTAAAAGTCAAATGTAATAAAACTTATTTAAGTATACAACTTTATGCTTCGTTGAGTATAAATATTTTTGAGCAAACATACTTTACCCATAATAGTTTTTAACGAATAAAGTAAGTGGTAACTATTCCAAAATTTGAACAATATAAAAATGAATAATAACTGAAACTGTTGTTAAAGCACAGGGCTTTGAGTTACTTAAGTACTTACTAATGTAATAAAGTAATAATTAAATCAAAAAGTACAGTTGTATATTTAATGTCAATTGTTTAATAAACTATATTGTAAGCATATTTGTCAAACAGATATTAGTTAAAACAATAGGAGCGCAGTTTAAAATATGTTTAGTCATGGCAAAAGAATGGTTCTGAAGCAGTGATCATCAACAGTTATAAAATTAAACAGTTAAGTCAAATGACAAAAGGGAAAACTAATAAGTGAAATAAAATTGTTCTGTTGAGGTTAAGTTTTTTTAATTAGTTTTCTAACAGAATACAGTGTGTAGGTGAAAGTAAAATGAAAAACTATTAGTTATAGTGCACAGTTACTCTCATCATATATATATAAGTACTTTAGTATTATATTTAAGTGTATTATGTATGTTTGTATGTATGTATGTATGTATGTGTGTATATGTCTACATTAATTAAACATTCGTTAATAAAACAAAATATTAATTTAAGGCAATGAATAGGTTATAACATTGATTATAAATACTATAGATAGCTCACTGCAGTACAAAATACGCTGCGCCGTAATTACTCCCAATAGAGAGCGCTAAGGAATTCGGCCTATAATAAAATAAAATAATTATTTCTAATCACCGTAATCGTCGCCGACCGTCGCCGCGGACAACCGTTGTCGTGCGTCGTCGTCAAACATCGTCGGCGGCGGCGGCGTCGCAGACCGCAGTAGCCAGTAGTTCAGCGATTGCATTTACAGAAATACAGACGTCGTCGCCGCTGGCGGCTAGGAATCAGAATACAAACCGTTCAGCACGGACTAAGATAATCATAGTCCGTGCCGTTCAGCGACGAGTTCAGACCAGCTAATTTCGCCCGAAATTTGCTCACATAAAAAATTTGTACCTGAAATTCGATTACCTATTCGCTTGTGAATATTTAAAATACTTTTGAAATACGTCGAAACTATTAACACAAAAATCATAACAAAATGAATAAACTAGAAGGATTTCTTAAACCATGACTAAAATATTTTCATCAACATATTCAAAAATCAAGTGTTTAAAAAATAAAAAAAATTAATTAGACTCATTCAAATGTTTTTTGATTTTACGACTAATGCAATTTGTACACTGGAAATAATAAATACATCATTACCTTGCAAAATAAATAATTTTTTTTACTGTTATTGACTTATATTACCACTGTGACACCGTACTTACGCCTGTGACCAGTGACTAAGCGTATTTTGCAATTTATTGTTTTATTAAAATTTAACTTCTAATAAAATTCAAGCAAAAATTTTATATTTTTTTCATAATAAAAATACAAGAAGAATTGTAAATTATAACAAAACAATTGAGTTTATCTTCAACTTTATTTACCTCTTATTTCAAATCTGTTTATGTAACAATATTATAATAAATTACTTATTTTGTACACTGCATACATAACAAAACATTAATTACAAAATTATAATTTACCTATTTATTTATTTATTTTCAAATATTCGCAATTTGGCTGCATTTTGATAACCTCGCTTTCCAAGGTTTGCATTAATCCACTTACATTCCTTATAAATGCGTGTCCTAAACAGCAGCTGTAAAATAAATTCATAGTGATCTTTACACGAATTTTGTAAAACCAAAAAATGATTATTTATTTGTCTTTCGGCTTTATGCAAAAGTTGTTTTAAAATTTGTTTTGAGCTCTTAGTTTTAGGAAATGTATTTTTAAATATATTTAAACATATTGTCACTATTTGTGTTAGCTCATCAGATGGAGCTTTTAAGCCTTGTGATTGTTGCACATGATCGAACACCTTGTGTATAATTAAAAGTTCTTTTTTGTCAGCTAAGTGTTCATTTGGTTTGATTAAGTTACAGTTGGCACAATTAAATTTATCAAAACATTTTTTTGCTAAATAACCAGAAAAATAAGTTATTGAACACGTCTCCAGTGATAAGTCAACATCATAAATACGTTCATTTGACTTTGAACTATTGTCAGAATCGGTTGTTTCGTGAAAATAGTTTTCATTTGACAATTCATCGTTTTCTGATAAAATTAAGTTTTCTACAGGAACATCCTTCAATACTTCAACAGTTATAAATTCATCATCATCCGATTCACAATTATTACAACATAATGTTGTCAAACATTTCATCAAACTATATGTACATATATGACCAAAACAACAGCGAAACGTGCGGGCTGTGGGGTTTCTGTTGTAGCCATTTTTTTGTCGTATCACTGAAAATAGATTTTCTAATATATCTTGCGTTAGTCGATTTGTCATTAAAAAATTGTCTTTATTTGGCCGATAGATTTGCATGTCTACTTTTTCTTGTTCGTATAGTTCTAAAATAGCAGTTGTCGTCCAAATTATTCCAATAAAACAAGGGGGCGCACTGATTTTTTTTGTCTTATGGCATACTTTTACTGCTTCTTTAAATAAAGCTTGTGCTTTTTTCAAGTTATCGAACACTATTGAATTTTTAGGACTTAAAGGTCTTCTGTTTGGATTTCGGTCGTATAAATTTTTGCTGTTTGCCGAATCAAACATATTATTTATGACATTAATAAATTCTGAAGTATGTAGCGCTGTATTCGATTTTAGTTGCCCAGTAGCCACACACGTTTTTATAGCTGCAGATACAGAATTACTCAAGAGTTGGATTGCTAACTTGCAGGACATTTTTTGAAAAGGGTTAGGAGATAGATGAGTTGGTGTTATTTTGGTCATAGCTCTTGCTGTTTTACTTTGGCTGTCAATTTCATACGTTTTTTTAATATCATTTATAGACACAACTTTATTTCCAATTTTAAAATCACCAGATAGTAGATTATTTCTTAAGCTCTTGATAAGATGTGGCATATCGTAAATAAGAAATAATTTTTTGCCACATATTTCAGTTGAAGGATTATTTTGAGATGCACCTAGCAACGAAAACATCCGACGATTTTGTGTCCCTTGGTCACATACAATGCAAGTTGGCAATAAACCAATATCCACAATTTTTTTGACGCAATTTTTTACAATTTCGACTAAAGTATCACCTTTAACTCCACTGCCAGTAAAAAAATATGATAAAGGCAATTTCCAATTTTTGTAAAGACCACGGACCATAATTACTAACGCGTGAGAACCAAGTTTTTCAGTACGTCCCATACCACCTAAATCCTCAAACCCTTCTATTTCGTCCAAAATCTTGTTATATTCTAAAGTTTTCATAATAGAAACTTCATCTAATAGAAGAACACATTTCTTTTCATTATAATCCATATTTAAAACTTTTAACCTTATTTGTTCTAAATATTTGGCCGAAAATCCAGTGGAATAGTCAATCGACCGTAGCCAACGTGTCACTGTACTTATAGCCGGCAAAACAATTCCAGTCCTTCGCATGTATTTATAAGTCGAAGGTGACTTATAATATAATGATAGTGCAACTTTTTTTTCATTAGCTGACCAAGGTTTACGATTCTTGTGTAACAATTGCATTGATACTAAACTTCTTGAGTTTTTAGATGGAAAATTAAATGTTTTAAATAAATCATTCACATTAGATTTCTGCTTTTTGTTTGTTTTTTACTGTTTTAACGCCGAAATAATAGAACGTTTTCTTTTTAAAAGTTTTCGAACCCTAATTAACTCTTGTTGAAGTGCGCTTTTTTTTGGGCTTTTTATTTGTCTCATTTTTGGCATAGGACTGGGAAAATCGATTAGTGCTGAGACCCAAGATTTAGTTGTAGGTGTAGCTATTGAACTCGATGGACTGTTTTCAAAAATTAGTGTACCAGGTGCTCGAATATTTGAGCAAGAATCAGAAACTTCATATTTACGATTTGGTGTCATTACTTTCAACGTTTTTGGTGAAGGTGTCAACCCTTAAACAAAATGATTTACAAATTAAAAATATATACAAGAAATATTACCCAAAATTTTGTAATAATTCTTCCAAAATTAAACCAAACGCTTTACATTTTTTCCACAAAATTTAGTTGAAAAAGGTGGGCAAGTGGATGTCGCTTTGCTGTACAGTAGGTTATTGAAATGGATGGTACTAAATTTGAATTCAATGATATAATATTATTGTATACGAAAAAAAGACGGTATGTCAGCCTATAATATTACTATTAATAGGTAGACATAATATTTTATGATATTAAATTTTTCATTTTCCCAAAAAGAATTACATTTGAAAAAGTCATTGTGTGCATAAAATATATATAAATATATAAAATATATAAATAAATAAATACTCTAACATTTTCATATATCCACGAATGTCTGCAAAATATAACTGTGTTTTTGATATTTTTTCAGATTTTTTAGTTACTGTATGAACTATTTATGAGAATCTTTGTTTTAAATTTTCAACCCTTAATTTTATAAACTGAATATTTTATAATTTTAGATTCTGAGTGAAGCGAGGAAGCTAGTGGTTTTACAATGGTGTTTTTTTTTTTTATTTTTTTTTTTTTATATCCTGTATACAAAATTTCTACCAGAAGTAATATTTCGATTTCCATATATAGTATCTTATCTATTAGCAAATTGGACCAAGATGGTACTTTAGAGAGGTCATTTTTGATTTTCTCCATAGTTATTTAATGCCACGGGAAAAACCACCGAAAAATTACGAAAAATGGGATCTTAATTTCTAAAGCTTTGCTTATCACCATAGAAACGAATAAAAAGTAATATTATAATATTAATTCAACTTAAAGGTTATAATAAATGATAAAAATTTAAAAAAATCCAGACTGAAAAACCGTCTTCGCTCAGAATCGTTTCTCTTATACAATGATATTATATCATTGAATTCAAGTTTAATACAATCCATTATACATTGACCCGCTTGTAACCTACTGTACAGCAGAGCGACACCCACTTACCTGCTTTTTTTAATTACTATGATTGATAATTTTCGAGATTTTGTTAAATTCTAACTTTAAAATTCATGCTTATAAAAAAAAGTGTGCCTATGTATTTTTAATATTTTTCAACTGCTATTGTAACAATATATCTGGAGCCTTATATTAATTTTTCAAGCTTTTTGACGACAACTAAAATTTATTTAACATTGATAAAAAAAAAACTAAAAAATTAAAACTGTGAATTGTTTGTAAACCACTCGAAAGAGGTCAAAATATTTTGAAAATTAAGTGTAGAAAATACTATAAAAAATTAGAAAATTTTAAAATTTAAAATTTGAAAAATTATATATAGTAAATAATATGTTGTGTAAATTAATTCAAGTGTCTAATACGGTTGTTCGTTATTGAATTACAACAAAATAAGAAAATTGCTACATGAGAAATCAGGTGAATATCCAAATGTTGTAAAATTTAATTTGACTTTCATACAGACATTTTTTTTTTTTGATAAAGCTAGATGACCTAACAATGAATCTTGTATTCAATTTTAAAATCTTAAATTTAAATGGAAAAATTTTATAAATTTCTAACTCAAAATAATTTGCATATTTCGTGATTTTTACGTATTTTGTCAAATATTGAACTAGAAATGTTTATAAAAAAAAATTGTGACCAGATTTTAAATTCTTTTCATCTACATTTGATATAATATATAAGTAGGTAGCCTTCTATTAAATTTTCAAGCTTTTTTACCCAACAAATACAATTTTATTGATATTTATAGAAAAAACAACTAAAACAAAATGGAAACTGATAATGTCCGTAAACAGCTCCAAATCAGTCAAAATATTTATTAAATGTTAAGGTATATAGAAAATGCTAATATAAACATTCAGTCAAAATGTCATGTATCTACAGTAATTTGTTTTGGAGATACACCAAAAACCAAAAACGATTTTGTGTAAAAATTCCCGTTTTTCCTTAATTTTTCTTTTGTTTTTTATGGCGCTTTTGAAAACTACTGGCCACAAAGTATCAACTAGATTTACTTTCCTATCAGAAAAGATACCGTTGAAGAAAATCTAAGCATTTTTACTATCCTTAAAGGTGATGACAAACAAAAAACATTTAAAAAATTAAAAAATTAAAAAAACACACATCATTGTAAAATCAATAAATTCATCACTTCACTCTGAATCTAAAATTTACAAATTTTTAAAAATTGAAAATATAAGTATAGTAAAATAGATTTTATCATACTCGTGTTGTTGTCATTTTTTATTACCAACTAAAAATTAACTATAAATTCAAATTATACTGACCTTCAAACATTTCATCTGTAAATTGTTGACGACGATGTCGTGATTTTTTTGGTGTCGTTATGATTGTTTCATCAACTTGTGTGTATGCACCTAAAAATAAATAAAAGTGTTAAATTTAAATAAATATATTATTATATTATTTATATTATTCACTAGATAGTTACAAGAATCCTTATTTTAAATTTTCTAACCTTAGCTATATAGACTGGAAATTTCATAAATCTTTAATTACAAAATAATTTGCGAATGTTCGATATTTTGATGAATTTTTATCAAAATCCAAACTTTAAATGTTTATAAAAAAAAATTGTGATATTTTTCAACTGCCATTGTTACACTATATTAGAAGTCTTATATTAAATTTCAAGCTTTTTTACCCAACATATATAATTTTATTGATATCTATAGAAAAAAGAAACCGAAAAAAATTGGAAACTGAAACAGGTCAAAACAAATGAAAATATTTTGAAAATTGTATCGATTATAGTAAATTCTAATATTATAAACTGAACATTTCATAAATGTATGGTCATTTGTTTTACAGTTACACCAAAAACCAAAGTTGATTTCGAAAACTCAGTTTCGTTTAAAAATTCCCGGTTTTCCTTGATTTTATTTTTGTTTTTCCCGCTGGTTTTGAAAATTTTGACCTACCCAACGCACCAAATAGAATCACTTTCCCATCGGACAAGATACTGAAGTGGAAAATCGATGCAATATTTCGACTACTTAACGTGTACACTGTACACAGACACAAATAAAAATTAATATTAAAAAAAATTAAACACGCATTATTGTTAAATCAATACATTCATCGCTCTACAACTGCACAACATTGTAAAAAATATATTAAAAATATATAACAATATGTATACCTACCTTCGGTAGTATTTTGATTTGATACCTGCCACGTCCAATTTATGGGTGATTTGTCAACAGTCGTATTTGTTTCGGGAACATTATCATCTATTAACTCATCTAACATTTTTTAATCTATATTATTTGCATGTGTCAAAAATAAAATACACAAAAATATGATTTTTTCTTACTTATATATTTGTTTGGTACTGCATACGGTTTAGTCGTGATTTTGGGTCTGTGGGATTAGAATAGGCATATTTTTTGAAATGAGATGAACATACAAACTTCTTTTTCAACTTTTTAGGACTTAGAGATTCTAGTTTAATATTTCCTAAATTAAAAAATGTTTTTAAATACTATTGCAGATTTTATTTACCTATATTATAGATAAATTACAAATGTTAATTACCTACTTGGCTACTTACCAGAATTAATTATCCATATTTTGGACCTTTCTTCGTTTGATGGAAAAGGATGAAATATTATATTTGATGTATTTCTACGTGTATTTGTGCAGTTAAAATATGCACATTTGTCACTAGACATTGTAATTATTTGAGAACAACACAGTAGACAATAAAACGTATAAATGATTTCAAAATAACATAGCAAAACACAATTCTATAGTTATTACGAGATACTTAAGTAATAAATATAACAACTAAGTCTTCAAAAAAATTTGAATGATCAACGAGTATCGTTCAATTTGTACGTACGTAATGCGCATGTTTTCCGCATGTGTACTCAGAATAAATATAATATAATTCCAATATTTTGTACAAGCGTACAAGCACTGATTATAAATAGTAAATAGTTTAATGATACTATTTATAATCAATGGTATAATTTAAAAGAGCCGAAAATACTTCGCATTGAGTGTAACGTGAAGTCTATTGCAGGTATAATAATATTTTTATTTATGGAATAATATTTCAATTTAGAAAATATATAATATGATGATTGATGACAATGACTATACTATAATATATTAAATATTATGTGTAAACTGTAAATGCGTAATGTACTAATGTGTTTTAACAAAACTTTACATACAAATATACTAATATATATGCATACTATAAACATAAATATGACTATACAATAACTAGTTAATATATTTTAATAATTAGGGACTGATTTAAAAATAAATATTCAACCTATTTAATTGGGTGGAGGGGGGAGGGTGTCACCGTTTTACTTACAGCTTACATTGAAAAGTGAAGACTATAAACAAACATTAATTTTTACTTTGACAATTACTTTGGTAATAATAATACTAATATTTGGCATCAATGTTAATAATCAAAAGTTAAATCATTTTATTTTATTATTTTTTCAAGCAGTAATGATTTTCATCAAAGAATCACATTTCTGGATACAACCATATTTAATTAAATTGTTAAGTTCTATTGTTATAATTGTTAATTATAAAGAAAACAGTACTAATAGCTGAAATGGAAAGGGTACATTTTGGCCAAAAAGGATTATATTATTATGGATAGGTATTTAATATTTATTATTTTGTAATCGTTGGTAGTGCGCCAGTGTAACGACAAGTTAGGTACCAAGTTTACATTATAGTATTATACGAGTATTGTCTAATGTCTTAGTAGACGCTCCGAGAATTGAAACCAAAATAGGTCAATTTGTACGTCTGTCTCTACAGTGAAAAATTCAAGACTAATCCCTACTCCTATGAACTATACTAGCGATTATTGCGGTACACGCCATAACTAAATATCGAGCGGAGGGCCCCGTAGCGTTACTCGCCATTCAGCGCGCAGCGTATTTTGTACTGCAGTGAGCTATATGGGAGTATTTATAATCAATGGTTATAATAATAAATATTTAATAATAGTTCATAAGTAGTAATTAACAGTTATTGGAATTGTAAAATTGAATGTACAGGTTAGGTTAATTTCAAATTATTAAATAGCAATAGAACAGTTTTAATAGTCGAGTCAAATGCATTTATCATAATTTTTGGTCTTAAAAATATATGTCAGTATGAATTAAGCTCGGGGCAGTATAGATTGTATTAAGTATGAATGTAAAGACAATATCGCTCATAATTTGTATCTGTTTAAATAACACTAAAAAACCTTATTTCGTTAATTATACTTAATAATAATAATAATGAACACACACTGCCGCATTCAGTTATACAACCTTTTACAATAATAATGACTTAAAGTACATTCCTGGCGTAGAATAATCTAAAAATTTCATTGTAATAATAAGCAGGTTTATTGAGATATAAAATATGTATATTGTTATAGTTAAATAAATAAATGTTAACTTTAAAATCAAGTACCAATGAAAATACAAAGAAATTCACAGAGCATTTATACATATTTATAATCTTTCTAACAACAATAAATTTGAAACATTGTAAAAACGTATTGCACTGTGTAACAGTAAGTGTTATAGTGAAATTATAATATGATGATACATGTTGTAGTTCAAATCATTTTTCAAAGAGCTGTAAAAAATAATGTTCAATTGAATGTGTATTAAAATAATATAAACATTTCTTAGAGTACTACATGTGAAATGATGAAAAACTTATCTATAGTGCACAACTTACAAATTACCTAGATCAGTAGTAAGTAGTAGTAGTAAAAAAGAGTGTAGTTTAATAGAGAATGTGTTAGCTACACCTAAATCTAAGCTCTGTCTAACCTAACATCAATACAATCTATTGTTTTAACTTTTGAAATAATATAAACATTTCTAAGAGTACCCCACATGTAAAAACGTATTTTGTTCATTGGTTGTAAAAATACCCATAATAAAAGTTAAAATACAGTGAGTTGAACTTTTAATAGTTGTGTGTTCATACACATATTTAATGGGCAATGTGCTTATGTTTTATACCGTAATAACAATAACAACAATGACTTACATTTTAAAAATGTATTGCACTCTATAACAGTAAGTTTAGGTACTCATATGCAATAAGATCCAGTGTATGATATGCAGTAAACAGCAGTGTTGGTTAAAGTTTTTTTTTTTTAAACATTAAGAAACAGAATTTTAACTTACAACAACAATAAAAAAAAAGAACGTTAAATTGGTGGTGTATTCATTTGCAACGTTTGGTAGTATAAAACTGTATACTTATACCTAAATAATCTCAATACACTTTATTATAAAAGTACCTATTGGTTTGCAGTTCAGTAGGTATAGTATCAAACTATAGATACCTGCCACCTGTTTTAATCCACACTGTATTGGTGAAACTAATAATACGTCTAACATACAGTAATGACCAAGCGAGTAAATCTCATGCGATAGGTACAGCATGACACAATTTGTTTGATACTACAGTGGTCAAAGGTTTTATATTGGTTGTGTTACTCACTATCTATGTAAGCTAATACTGTAAATGTTGTGTAGAATAACATTTGTGGCAAAAGCCTATAAGTATTTTGTTCGTTGGTAATTATTTATTGTAATGTAATGACCGAGTAAGTGCATCTTATATTTATTTATTATTAAAGTTTTCATGTTGGTTGTTACTCACCACAGACGGCACTGCTCCAGCAGCTAGTCGACGGCGATAGGCAACGCCGCCATAATCGTAACCGGCAACGAAATGCCTGGAACAAATTTTGGAGGAGGCTAATATCTGTCGGGCATTGACACCATTGTTCTCGACGAACATCAAACATTGACGCCTCCGTTCAGCATTCGTTGGGAAACTAATATAATCATCATATTATTATTTATTATTATGAATATAGTTTTTGTTATAATTATGTCAAGAGTAGTTATTGTGTTGTACATGCACAATGATAAATACCAATGAACTGAAACGCCATCCATACCATCAACGTTCCCACAAAGCACACAATATTGGACCATAGTGATGGGCCTAAAGATATATTATTTAAATTTTAAAAGGTAATATTAAGGTATTAAGTATAAATATGGAAAACAAATTATATAAACTCAAATTACACTGCGTTCTAATCAGTTTACGTTATCGGTTAATAATAAATATAAATCGGCGTTATTTTTAGAACAGTATAGTACATGATATTATTATGGTGTGTGCGTAATGTACATACATTTTATATACTAAAAAGATATCTTAAAAACTATCATTCAACATTACATAAATCGGCTAGACCTGAGCACATGGTATACTACACGAAACGCGGTTTCGTCGGAATACCGTGCATATTATTACATTATGTATCGTTATTATTATTCTAATAATGTGTAGAATGAAACGCTGGTGTCCGTACGACACGCGCTGTCATTATACACACAGCCACACGGGGAATAAGGTATTAATAAAAAACTTAAGACTCACCGGTGTATTGCGTAGGTAGCGAATGTGCAAATTTGTTTTTAGACGAATTGCACGGTCGTCTGTAGCTGTATGAACTAGAGGTGGGTCGGTCGCGAACGAACGGATCAAATTGAACGGGTCAAACTTGTGAACGAACCGATCCGGATCGTGAAAAAATAAAAAGTCGTTCATTCGTTCAATTTCGTTCTCGTTCGGGTTGCATTGTTACCAACTCAAAATTTTCAATGATGAGTGATCCGAACTTTAATATTATCATATTATGTATGTTGTCCATACTACTTCTAGTAAAAGTAAATAGTATACAGCCTAGATAATATTATCTAGGCTCTCTAGTAAATAGTAATCACTATGACTATATTAGTATATTATGTCCTATGATATTTTCAAACCACAATGGCACAATTTTAGTTTATCTATAATCGTGTCCGTGATCACAGCAACAAATGATAATTGATTATATTATTTATATTTAAATAATACCTTAATTTTTGTGATAATCTGATTAAACATTTTAAATAGTAATACAATACATACTACTTAGTTACGTCTTACCTTTGGTGAATCTTATTTTTCTTCCTGTTGTTGTATTTATATCTATGATTATGACTCAATATAAAATGATTGGAGTTGATAATTGTGATACTTAAAGTTCTATTATTCAAAAGCGTTGTAACTACTCAGAATAAATTAAAATTGATTGAATCTGGATGTAACAACTAACAGGTGAGTTGTAGTTTATTAAATAATAAATATATACATTTTAAATGCCTCTTGGCGGCCTAAGCTTTGATATTTTTACTAATTTAAATTTATAAAATCTAATATTTAAAATTAATATAGGTAATATAAATTATTATTGTACTGTAGAACATGATTGATATAGTACCTAATAGGTAAAAATATTAATTTTGATTTGATTTAATTATCAAAAAATTAAAATACCTCATGATAAAGATAAACATTATTCATTTATTGCTCAAGTACATACTTACTTTTTTGAATTACCTGATTGACGTTTAACTTAACCTTAAGTTCATCATTGATTTTTAATATTTCCTTATATTTTATATACAAATTATGTATGTGTAATAATATGTATGCTGAAAATTACATATTATGGTTTAAAAACAAAATTTTTGATATTTTTTTTGATTCAAGCCTATTTCTACGATCTGTAATTACCTGTCCCGCCTTTGAAAATAACCTCTCACATGGAACGGATGTGGCTATGATACAAAGACGAGTTTTTACAATTTCATAGAGTCGTGGGTAAACTTTTTGTCGTTCTGACCACCAAAGTAGTGGATTTTCATGTCTACTGATGATTTGTTCGTTCAAATATTTGTCTAACTCAATTATTCCTGCTACTGTAGAATTATTTCCACCAATGGCATTAACCACAGATTCGTCAAAATCTTCCCAGATTGCTGAGCTGGAATGCTGAGGTGCTAAAGAAGATGATTGTTGAGGTAGGATATCTAACTGTTCTGTTCTTATGCTTTGTAATTTATTACGAAGTTGAGATATACCCCTATTACATTTGTCTTCATTGATAAATCCGTGTTTTTTGAATCTAGGATCCAGAATTGTAGCTTGAGCATTAAGTATATTGTCTTCAATCCTGTCAAACCTAATCATCATCTTTTCTTTTAAAGTTTTGGCCATATCCAGCACTTCTTTTGGTAAATTTGTGTCATTTATAAATGACTGTGTAACTTTAAGCATTGCTTTTACAAAAATAAATTTTTTTGATATTGTAATATTTTTTTCAGCACTTATTTCAACAGTAACATCATAAAAAACTTTTAACAGATCCTTAGATTTGTCTACAACTTGCCATTCATTTGGAGTAAGAGAGTTTAATTCGGTGTTGTTTAAAATGGCTAATGTTGCAATTATTGGCTCTTTTATTTTCAATACTCTATCCAGCATATCATAAGTCGAGTTCCACCGTGTCGGGCAATCTTGTTTCAACTTTAAAATTGTATTTCCCGTTTGTTTTTGATATTCCTGTAATTTAGCTACCTAATGCATGAGAACTTCTTTTAAAGTAAGATACAATGTCTTTAATTTTTGTTATTACAGGCTCAATTTTAGTCAATCCACAATGGACAATCAAATTGATATCATGCGCAAAACATGACAACCGTCTCCATTGGCATTTTTCAATTGCACTCTTAATATTTGCAGCATTATCTGATACTACAACAGTTATGCGCTGACTCAATCCCCACTCAGCAACGGTATTTTTCAAAAACAAAGCTAAATTATCAGCTGTATGACTTTCTTTGAAACTAGTACATGCTAATAAAACTGAAGATAATTCAGTGACATTATCTGGATTGATGAAATGAGCAGTTACTGCCAAAAAACTTTCATTATTCATTGATGTCCAGTGTCCACCCATCAGTTGTAAGACATACAGCAGTTACATTTTTTAATTTATCTTTTACTCTTTGGACAACCATCTCGTACATTTAGGGCAATAAACTATTAGAAACTGTTTTTCTTGAAGGAATAATATAATTAGGAGACAGCATATTCAATAATTTTCTGAACTCTTTATCTTCGACTATGCTAAACGGATGATACTCTTTAACTATCATTTTGATTAATTGATGGTCAATTGATTTAGATTTACATAATGGCAAAGGTCGATGGATGAAATGTGCTATGGATGATTGATAGTTTTTATTTTGAACTATTATAGACGAAGATGTTGTAGAAGAATTAACTATTGCAGATATAGATTGAGAAGTAGAAGTGGATGTCGATTGTGGATTGTCAAGAATCTCAGAGTTTGATTCCTCTGCTACCTATAAACAATAAACATTCAACAACAATTATTATATTCAAATTTTATTTTATTAGTTTTATATATTTTTTTGTTTGTGAATTTTTATTAAGAAATACAAGCATGACATAACAAATAACAATAGTTAAATGTACACGTACATAATTTTAGTGTCTTAAGGCTTGAATGTATTATTACTACGAACCTTTATTTATACCACAAGCTTTAAAATATTAAACATACCTATTTTATAAATAATCAAATTGTATACATTACTTAAACCACTTACAGAATGACAAAATTAAAATATTGTTAATACCTATGCAGTGAATATTATTTGTATATTCTCAAAACTAATTTTTAATGTTATTAAATTATAAAATGTGTACCTGTGGTGTTGATCTTTGTAGTGGCACTGTGACATGTCTAGTTTTAATGTATCTTAAAAGATTGCCTGTTGATTCTCCAGAAAAACTTTTTTTTTCACTACAATGGTTGCATTTGGCCATATTATCATTAGTAAGTGTGAAATGATTCCACACATTACTACGTTTTTTGTAGATCAGTTGATTTGTTGATGTAGCCATTTTTATTCTAGTTGTATAATTGTAATAAATATGTTTTAAAATAATTTTTTTAAGATGGCATTTAAATAAATTAAAGTGATTTAAGACTTACCAATTTACTGTGTTTATTAATGATTTATAAACAAATTATTAAAACAATTAAATTTTAAAGAATTATAAAATAACAATTTTTTTGAAAATTTTGAATTTTAATAATTTAACACATTTAAAACACTGAAATAAAATGATCACCAATCAATAAGAACAGAAAACAATTCAATTTTTAAGAAAAGATCCTTGACAAGCTTACATAAGCAATATCGATTTGTTAATGAGACAAAATATAAATCATACAGCATGTATATTTCAATAGTTTTGTTGTGACATGCTGAAGCAAGTTTGGATTTGTTTTTGCAGGTTTGTTTTGTTTCATGAAAGGATAGAATGGACATTAAATAAACAACATTATATTATTATTTAATATACACTAAATACTTAATGTTAAATAACAATATTATTATTTAGATTTTTAGTTGGTGAGCCCAGCATAATTTTCATGATCAATATACCAAAACGCCCAAGTGCTTACATTATAAATATTATTTATTTATTTATTTTTATTTAAATTTAAATCTATGAGATTACACAAGGTTTTCAATAAGTTTTTCTGCAAGTAACTGTAAAAAGAAACTGTGTAATTTTAGAAAAAATGTTTATGAAAGTTTGAATTTTAAATTTTTACAAAATTGCGTAAAATAAAGATTTATCGAAAACTGATTTTTGATATTTGTTATAGTTAAAAAGTATAAGTCGTAGAAACTTGAAACTTTTACCAGTTGTTAAGATTGGAATTTTCTTTATATAGTTTTATTTTCAAAATATTTCAGTAATTTTTAATCTATTTATAGGCAATTTAAAATTCGATTTTTTAAAATTTTTATAAAAAAAATTCTTTGGGACAAAATACTTGAAAATTTAATAGAAGTTTCCTTATAAGTTGTTTTTACTGTCATTCAAAAATTATTAAAATACATAGGCACAATTTTTTTATAAACGTTTGAAGTGAAAATAATGACAAAATTCGTCAAAATCATGAATATTTGCTAACTATTCCGTAGTTTAAAATTTATAAAAAAATTTTTTATTCAAAGCTAATCACAGCCTAGTTTTTAATTTTTTTTTTTTTACCGCGTAGGTACTTTTAATTTTTATGCAGACTTATACTTAAATTAATATTCATGTATGGATTCGTATATTTTTTTACTTTTATAATTATTAGTGTACTACAGTACTTGTTTTCCGCGGAACACAACAATATACAAATAATTATAGATTTATTGATATCACTTAAGATTCTTTATTTATCTACATAATGTCATAATGTAATCCAAAATAAGGCA
>JANEHU010002594.1:0-29488 GCA_027563435.1 Nasonovia ribisnigri | reverse complement strand
ATTTAAGAGAGAATAAAATACAATATGATTCACAGAATTAAGAAGCCTCCCATTGTAGGTACTTACTTCAAAAAATATTAAACATAACTTATATAATATAATAATAATATATGCGTATATTCTTAAGTGGACCCGCTGTGTTCTCTCCGTCTTATAAGTGCGTAAGATAGGAAATTGTACGCCCAGTAGAACACGTGTAGATCCGTTATAGTTAGAAAAATTAGAATGAATTGACCTCTTATAAAACTTAAAGGTAAGATTATTATCTGGGAAATATCATATGCCTTTTATTATATTTTAATTTTAAAACGAGTTATGTGTATTTTAAATTTTAAATTTGTTGTAAATTTTAAAATACTCATAACTTGCTTTAAAACTAAAAGATAATAAAAAGCATATGATATTGCCTAGATAATAATCTTACCTTTAAATTTTATATTAGGTTAATTCACTCTGTTTCTTAAACTAACGTAGCTAAAGCTAAAAGTGTTCTGATGAGCGTACAATTAGCTATGTTACGCACTTGTAAGACGGAGACAACACATGCAGGTATCACGTTATCTTAAATAAAACATTTATACGTCTAATATAGGTATAACTACCTAAGAAAAAAACATAAAAAAATACAAATTAAAATTAAAACTTAAAAAAATTAAAACCGTTTGTATTATTTAACCATTGTATAATTTGTAATTATACGTGATGATAATATTATATTATATCTTAAATAATTTAATAATATATTATGACGTATATCAATGGATTATATAATATTATAGTAATTTTAATCATCGTGATATCATATTATGTGCATCTTTGCGAATAACAATCCATTACATTAAAATATAATTATATGCCTATGCCTATATGCTTAAATAGTGTATAAAGATAAACGCTGTGTATTGTACGAATCTATATATTTATATAACGAACATTGAACATTATAAATTATTAGTGATGCCTATATACTCGCCAGTGCTTATATATATATATAGTAGGTAAAATGTGGTATTATACCTAATTAATGAAAAAAGTTTTAACTGTAAAACTTATAATATTGTAATTGTATAATATAATGTTATGTATAGACGTATGCTGTAACGATGTAATTATTGTAGCTATAAGCCATGTATAAATTGTGTTCTTCAGTATATTATATAGCTGTATATATATACTATCTATTATAGTATCTAACTTTTTTAGTAGTGTTAATTAAATATTATTCAAACTTATTGTATATTATATTAATATATCTCAGTTTTATAGTATACTAGCTGAATTACCCTACGGTACCCGGGAAAAATTGTGTTTTACGTTATCTACAAATAAAATGTCACACAATTTTTGTGTGTATCGTTATTTAGAAGTAAAACATTATACAAGTTTTTCGTTTATTGTTATTTATAGTTAAAACATTACACAAATTTGGTGTTAATCGTTATTTAGAATTGAAACGTTATTTTACCCAACAATTTCTAATAATCCACCAGTAAGTAATTTACTACTTAATTTTTTTCAACATAATTTGCAATGATAACAGCAAATACCAAATTATAATTTATTATTTTATGAATATTTAATATTGGCATTCTATATAACACAGGTATTTTATTTAAATCTGGGTCTATTTGAAACAAATTGGTATGTTATAATATGTAAATTACCCTTAATACCTATTCAATTTAAAAATATCTAAAAATATCTTATAAGTTCTAAGTAACTATAATTAGTTATAAGTTATAACCAATGCAGTAATGCGCCCATGGAGGAAATAGTCCGGATAAGGAATATATTATAATAAGTTCTTAGGTTTTTTGCTAAGACAATAATAAAATGCATGAAATGAATATTTTTACGAAACCACATTGATAACATAATTTATTTCCTTTTGCGTTATTTTTCGTTTAGTGATATTTTATATACATTACGTTTTGCGTTAGGTTTTGTTAATCGTTACGTTTTGTTTTCCGTACTAATTACGTTTACAAATTTTATCCATTTTTTGTCAAATATATCGTTATTATAACGTTTGTAAGCCATGTGAGGTAGGCAATATTCACCTGCGATATATTGCGGACCCCGTGAGGTGCATACTTGGTGTATAATTTATAATTTTAAAGTTTTAAAATTAGACCCACAAGTTTGTCCATTTTACTGATCGATAAATTTAGTAACAGTTCACTGTTTAAACACCATTTTAAAATGTGAATTTCGGAAATTTTTTCTTATTGCGCATCTAGAGCATTAGAAGAACCTGCACTATTCCAAATTTCAAGTCACTAGCTATCATAGTTTAAGTTTTGCATTGATTATGAATCAGTCAAGACTTCTTATTTTATAAATATAGATTTGATCTTCCTCATAATATAATTTCGATGGCAACCAAATATTAAATTAATAATTATTATTATTAATTAAATACTTAAGTTTTAACTCTCTATTATTTAAAACATAGTTGTAGGTATATTTTATTATATTTTATTTTATTTTTATTTTAGGTATATTTTATATTTTAATATAAATGCAACCTTGAGTTCAAGCCATAAAATATAAAGAAAATCCAAACATTCCAATCCAAATTCCTTTGTCAAATAACAAAAGCTCCCTTCTATACCTACATCTCAAACAATATGCACTCCATAATGATCTCTCCTTCCAACTATAGGTAACAACATGTATCCAAAACTCTCTATAAACACTTCCACGCAAATCTATCCAATTACTGCAATCTTCTAATTTTAAATCTGTTCTTAACAAAGTGGCCCAAGTGACCCAATAGTGACCTCGGTAGACGTTTGAAAAGTAAAAGATGCCGGGACCTCTCAATGATAAAAACAACTATTACTCGCAGTGCCGTGAAGTTCTATCACTGGATAGTCTATATAGTCATAGATTCTTCTTTCAAGTTATTAGTTAAATTACTATCTCCGCATCATTTATACTTACCTATTGTAAAAACACATATTTACAAATTGTATGATAAATATTTGATAATAATACTGATATTATAAATTTAAATTAGCTAAAGGTGCCACCCCTGGATTACTGGAGCAATGTAATAAGATTTTTGCCCCCTCCCCATTCTACAAATCTAAATAAAATGAATGAATTTGAGCAATAATAATTACAAAATACAATAATACAATTTAATAATTATGATTTTTGGGGGGTACTTATTTTGAGTCTAGGGATCTTAAAGCCTTTTAATACGACCTACATTAGTTGCGCCTATACACCTAACCTTCAACATCAAAGAAGGTTTAAAACTATTGAGTTTTAATAATTTGTTTATACTGAATAAAAAATAAAAATAATGATTTTATAATACTTGTGATTTCATACATACAATATACATTACCTATACTATAATTTGTTTACTTTATATATTTATAGGAATTAACGACATTCGGCTTTTTGATAATTAAATATTTACAAGAAAGATTATAGTTGGGCTATGTACGAAAAAATATGAATTGTTAATGGCTTGGCCGTCATCCCTCTTATTAAATGAGTATTTATTTTTTATTCTTAAGATGTATAATATTGTTATTTAATTATAGCTTATTACTTATTAGGAATTATTATTTTACTATATTAGAAATATAATTTATAATTGTTGTAAAGATATTACCATTTGGCGTTTACCATTATATTATTATGACATATAATCTTTATTCGTTAATTGGACATTGCGCATTACACGCTATTTTGTTGCCAAGCACTACACGCTTAAGTATTTATATTTATTATATATACATCCATTATTATTATTATTATTATATTATACGCCATGTATTTTTAACGGTGACACGGTATGAATACATTACCGGACGTCATATTATATACGAGTGCAATGTGTACATTTATAATGTATACGAGTCACTTGACTTTTTTATTTCCGAAACCGGCATCAGTGAAAAGTTAAGCAACACAACGGGGGTAGTAAAAAGGGAAAAATAAAAAGCGCGCTGGAACGTGTATATAATACGTATATTATATACTTTATATATATATATGTATGTAATACCATTGAGGGTGCAGAGTTTTCGTCGACAAGTGGATGCTGACCACGGTGGGGAGGACGGGGACGGGGATGACGTCTCCGCTGGGGGTTTGTCTTTATATTATTGTTGTATCACGTAATTATTAAAATACATGTATACGTAAAAATAATGTGTGTATTATGTACAAAACGCGCGATGCCGAGGGGCAACGGTACGCCACTCGCCGCCACGGGGATCCCGTTTTGGAACCGGCAAATAAAATAATGACCACTCCAGGCCGCTTTGTGTAGCGGTGTGTTGTGCGAATTGCTGCCGCTTATATCATTATTATATTCTTCGTTTTCAACATTGGTGTGTATGTGTGTGTGTGTGTTTGTGTAATTTATTATATGGTTATTATCGCCACCACCGCCATTGCCGTTTGCAACAAAACCACTTTACGCGTTTGTATATGTATAATTTATACCTATTCCAATTTATATAATACATTTTTACATGTATACAGTATACCACGTTTCAGTCAGTTTCAGGTATTTTATATTGTTATAACTGTGTGTAGCTGTTTGTGCCTGTAAACGCACTTTTGTAAACGTTAACAATAATAAAAAAAAACACTGAAAAGTTTATAATAATATAATATGCTCAGTACCTATATTTTTAGTAACAAAAATCCCATTATTTTAAGGGAAATTAATCATTATACGAGTAACTTTTAAAAAAAAAATATTAAACGATCTAAGGACGTTACTATGACGTTATCCCGTTGATTTTTTTACAATAATCAAAATCAAATATTTAGGTAATATCATACAGGCCCAAGATGATAAAACGCGTATAGCCATCAAAATGCCTTTAATATACGTTTTAAACATAATATTGTGAATTAGGTATGAGATATCCATAGGTCATAGCTATAGGTAATTGTTCGGTATTAAGAAATAAAAATATAGGAAATAATTTGACTTTTTACTATATTTTGTTTTTTAAAATAACTAGAAAATCAATTTCAAGTTTCAAGTCATAAACATTACCTATATAACAATTAACAAAATATCTATAAATCTTAGAACTTAAAAATATATTCATCTTCAATAATTTGGTTGAAGAATAAAATAACCCATTTAAGACCCCAATTAATGTTTTCAATTTAAATTCATTAAGTGAGTTTATTAAATAATAAAAGATTAACTATTCTAGTAGGATATATAATTATAATATATAACTATTTATTATTTTAATATCATCTTCTGAGTTCACATTTTTATTTAAAAACAGTGAACCTAACAAAAAAAAGTTTTGAATATACTTGATGTATATTTGTGCCGATATATTATGACAAATACTTAGTATTAGCATTTTTTTTAAACAATTTTGTGAATAATTTCCGGAAGTAGATATTTTTTAATTCAAATTTGCATTGTATACAATAATTATACTGTATACAATTATTGTTAATCAGTAAAATACTTTAAGCCCGTACTTGACTGTAAAACAATTACCTAGGTACCTATAGGTATTATTTTATTATACACAAAGCGTTTTTCGAAGTTCGAAATATTAAGCAATTAATTAGGTATAAATGTAAAAACGATATTGTAAACCAATAAGTAATAATAAAAACCAAGTTCATTGTTCTTATTCTGAAGTCTCAAGTTATCTACTTTAAATTCAATAAATGATAAATAATAAAAAGGTTTTTTTTAAAGTAGATATATAGTAAGATTATAAATTATAAGAATTAAGTTCATTGTTAATGAGTTGAATAATTAGCAGACATAGAATAAAACAACATAGATCTTAGCCCTTAGATGTATTTCGATAAACTTTTTAAAAATGATTTTTCTTTTGACATAAGTAATTATTTAAATTAAACCTACTGTTAAAAATTTTCTGTAAAGTAATCCTCTACTATAGTCATGATATTTAAACGAAATAATAATGCAGAATTATTTTTCCAGTGGCTATTATACCAAAAAAAAAAATAATTACACAAAACTTTAAAAATATAAACAAAGATAATATATACACCAAACTACCTATTATACATCTTAGTATTTAGAATTTTAACAACCCAATAATGCTCTTTTTAAACACTGAATTTTTAATTAAAATCTTAAAGTTAATTTATTTTTATTTTTACTCATTAATTATATTATGCTAATTGGTTATACAGCACTGCCATTGGGTGTGATACTGTAATTTTACGAAATGTGTTAACATAAAGTTACGTTATTAGTTATGAATTATTGTACACATGAAATACACATTACAAATTTACAAACACGTGAAGCTACTTAATATTAATTTAAGTTATACTATATTTTAATTTTTAATGCTAATGTTAGCAGTAATAATAAATGGCGATAGTCGTAGTGGAAGAGTCTATGTGTTGGTAGCGATTGATTCGGTTAATGTATTAATGATATAATGAAGGCTTTAAACATTCACTGGCTTGTGCATATTATGCTCAGAAACTAGTGAAAACATGTTTAATTTCCTATTCACTTAATACATTTTTCATTTCTATATCTTAATTATAGTACCTATAGGTATGAATAGCGTAGAAGTAAGTTAGTACATTTAGTTAAATACAGAATCATATTAACTATCTACTTCATAATGTAAATTATTTTGAAGTTATCGCTATAATATAGCAGAGGTGCTATTTTGGCTATGGCCGGGTGTATTTTAGCACCACAATTTTTTCTGCAGCGTTTTATTTCTGTTTTATCAAATAGACAAACGCTCCAAATGCCGATACATAAAAGTTAAAATTTATTATGAAAACCATAATGCGTATAAATTCATAGGCGTGCGCAGAGTTCCCGATCAGGTGCAGCACATATTTATATATAACTTTTATTTCAAGGAACATTTTAAGCACATTTTCAGTGAAAAGGTACATTGTATATTTATCAACACCAAAAATAAATAGCTATTTATTTTTTGTATTTTAAATAATTTTTTTACACAGAAAATGCAATAAAATAATTTTTAACAATTACAATTTAATTTTTAAATACTTATTAGTCAATAGGTACACCTAATTTATAAACTTATTACTTATAATACTAATCTGCGCTCCCTTTCATTATTCATAGATTTGAATTCATCAATTACTTCTTAAATCTGAACGTTCATTAATTTTTCTTGTTCAACAAACAATAATAAAAAGGATTCCAGTCTTTCTTGCAACATTGTACTTCGAAGTTTTGATTTTACAATAGGTAATTTAGAAAATACTCTCTCACAGCTACAGCTCGTGACAGGTATAGTGGCAAAATGTATTAAAACCTTTTTAAAATTCGGAAATACATTTTGTCTTTGATTTTCTTTTAAAAAGTCTAGCCAATCGTAAACGGCTTTTGTTGATGAGCCATTTGGAACATTTGGAATGCTTTTTAAAATCCTTAATTTAGCAACAAGTCCTTCATGAGAGATTAAGAATATTGTTTGTAGTACTTCATAGAGATTGGTTTGATGTATTTCTAAACTTATCATATTGCCTACTGCATTTATCATATCAAGACTTTCCTGAGTGAACCTTGAATGTAATCCATTTATCAATACATCTAAGGTTTTGTAATAAACATTTACTTTTAGTTCTTCCGACTTTGACACAAACAGGTGTTGATTTTTTATGGGGTCTACTTTTGTGGATACTTTTCTATTTCTGACTTCTGGAATTTCTATATCATGTTCCTTACATATTTGCAGACATTTATTAAACATTTCATCATACTGTTCACTATTCCTCATTGAAATCAGAGATTTTTTCAATGAGTTGATCAGTTGAACAGCAGTAAACAAATCCAAATTTGAAGACTGTAACGACTTGCTTGATGTTAGATTCTTGTTTACCCATATTCAGAAAACGTTGCTGTCACGATGGCGAGGTCCACTGACTACACGAGGTCGGCTTATTTACCACGCCCCTCTGGAACCGTGTTCCGTTTTAAGCCACAATCACTATAAGTGTAATCGAAAATCGTTTCATAAACACGCAGAAAAATAGAAAAAAATTTGGCGCCACAGAAAGAGCAGATGCAGCCTAGGCTGCATGTGCTGCACCCGTGCGCACGCCTATGCGGTATAATATTATGATATATATAATATATAAGTAAATAGGTAATATACATTTTTGTATTGGTATGCACTATACGACATTACGACTATTGTTTCTTAAACTATTTAGGATCACGGAACACAAAATAATAGTATTTTTTTATGCGTAGACAAAACATGCCAACAAACGGTATTATATACAGTTTTTTGGTTCTGCAAAGATGTGGCACATTATTGAGAAATGGAAATGTTGATTTAAAGACTGATGATTGAAGCTGTAAGACTTGCTGAAATCTATCCCGAGTACCTGTGCGACAGTGGTATAAATTATCTTATATATAGCTAATATCTATAATAGTATAATAATGACATTATTGATCGAACACGGTTTTATAGTTATTATATAAATATACATAATCTATATAGTATGAAATCAAATCCATAGTGATTTTTATTACATATTGTATTTTGCATGATATCGCAGTATTTTAAGTTTTTTTCGGTATAATTATGTTGATGACATTTTTTGTTCGGAAAACTTTTTCATAACAAACATGATTTCGAATTTTTTATAAAGTAAATTTACAGGTAGTATATGTCAAAATCTTTTAAACTTAGTTTAGTAGATTCACCATAGTAAATTATGTAATACGTAATATATATTATAGCCTATATAGTACAATGTTTACATATTATATATTTAATATCGAGTTTATGATATTTTACATACCTATTGTATACCTATTATAAATAGGTACCTAGGTACTTATGGGTAGATGGGTCGGCTGTAATTTTCAACGGATGACTAGGAAATATGTTATATTATGCATATTATATATTGTGCACATTTTTTTCCTACACACACAACACACATCAATAACACATATATTATATATTACATGTAACGGTTCACATAATCCTAATGCCACACCGGGGGCGGAACTACCACATATAAATACTATACATTGCAGTGTACACTACATATCATATGTATAATGTATATATATGTACCTATACGCGGCTATTAAGTGTGTTATTGTGCAGCGCGCGCACAAATATAAGCCCCTTCGACAGGGAATCAACCGTACACTTATACACACACGCCCATGCACACACATACATTCGATGTTACAGTGTTCTTTCGGTCGGGACACTTTATGCACATGATTAATTTCGGTGTAACTACACACAATATAATAACCACAGACCGCTCGTATGCACTGGAAAATCAACCGAGCCACAAAGCCACGCGCACGTCGCCGAATATAATAGTAGCCAAATTGAACGTATACGAAACTGTTGCCGATGAATGAACTCGAGGGCCGCCGTCCGTCGCCACTTGTAGGCCTGTTATGACCTAATCACTTAACCGCGTAGTATACGTGTGTATGTATATACATTACACGGTTACTATTTATCACGACCGAAAGATTTGGTCTTATTTCGTTCTGCACAGTGTACATAATAAATTCATGTATAATATGACGTGTATACACGGCGTCAATGTTATCCCCCTACACCATATGGTTATATAATATATATCGGTGGCGCGTGAATCATCCCCCCCCCCCAACACAAATCTGCTCTCTTTTTTTCAAAATCGTCAATAATTAGCATTAAGTAAAATAAAATGTGAATATTGCTGTTTAAAATAATATTCAAGAAGTTAATTAATGTAATGCGGGTGTTGGGGGGGTGCCTATCCGTATCAAGAGTCGTACTAAAAAATGACGCCCCTTCGCCAGTTGAGTTTCAGATGTGGAAGTGTGGAACTCTATACCCAATAATGTATCTGATGGGAATACTACGGGGGAGGGGGGGGGTAGGTGTTTCTTGTTTGACGGTTATAATATCATCCTGCAGAGATCACTGAGGGTTTTTTTCCAACGTTTTTTTTTTTTTTTACCGAGTGTAGTTATAAGTATAATAAACTTATTTAATGTTGATTTTAATTAATCACTGTATATTATAGTCCATACAAAAGTTTCATGCCCTATTAACTTATATAAAAAAAGCTATATCTGATATTATAAAATCATGTATATAGACATTAATCAACATTAATTTTACATCAGCGTAATATAAAGTCTCGTTAAGCGCATTTATACGTTATTTTGACCAATTTATTAAAACCTTTACTATCTATACTTGTTAGTTGTTATACTAATAATATAGAATTACAAATCAATGTATATGAATCTAATTACACTTTTGAACTTTTCTCATTCATTGCGGTGGTAATATTTCTCAGCCCAATTAATTTTTATTATTTAATAATAATTGTTAGATCCATACTGCACCTCCATACCTCCTTCCATCCTTATTTAACCTGGTGTTCTGGTTTGATATTATGTAATTAAAACTCACATGATATTGTTAATACATTATTTGTTCGAGTTATTTCTATTATTAATTTATGTTTGCAAAAAGCAAACATTTCGTAAATAATGTTATCTAATGAGCTCATCTAAACTTATCCGGATAAAAAGAATTAAAAAATTACACAAGAACGTAAATATTAAATTGTATACCTACATCAAACTATTATGGGTATAGTAAAACTAGTACAATTTTTAATACATTTTATACTCTTCAATTTTAATTGTCACAATTATGAAACGAACCAAATTGTATTCGAGTGTATACACAGTTAAAATTTAAACCACTATTGATGTATTATTTATAGGAAATGAAGTAAATTAATTATATATAAAAGTACCTACCTACAATTAGCCTTTATAAACAAACGTTTCAATAATTTTATGTTAGGTACACTTGTAAATATCAAACCCAATTAGTATTAAGTAAAAGGATTTCTGATGATATATTATAAATGTGAGTGTACAAAATACGAATATAATTATTATTAATTATTATCACTTAATAAGAACCAAAGATTAAGTACCCCACACTAATAAATACTAATTAATAATAATATATTTAATATTTATATTATTTACTGTCATAATATTTATTCAATTATTACATTACTAAAATTACTTTAGAATTTCTTACTTATTTTGTAAACGATAACAAACATATATTACTTTATGTGCCTATACCTATTATTTAATAAATTTTCATTATTAATAAAAAAAACTAATCAAACAATAATTAAATAGTATCTATATACCTATCAAACAGTCAGGTGATTATATCTTTCGTTGATCTATATATATTGTATTGTCTTAATATACCTACATAAAGGTACTCAGCAAAAACAATGAGTACCTTAAAATAATGTATACAAATAATAAAAACATTATCATAACTTTGGAAGGATTTATTTACTTGATTGTTTGGCTATTAAGTTTTCTTTTGCCGTCTGGTTAATTTTCAAACACCTTATAATATTCGATCTGGCTGTGATGGTTTATAAAAATGTAAATTGTTCATTAAATTGAACAGCGGGCATTTCGCATACACTTAGATACATGGTGTTGAAATCTGAATAATTTATACAGCCTTTATTGTTCATGGCAAAATGCTTCATTTTCATAAGTCGTGACAATCACAAATATCATGCAGAGTATTCAATTTACATAGTAATTGAGCGCATAAACTATAAAGTCCCTCATTTACTCTAACTTAAAAATCAGCCCATTGAAGGGTTTATTTAAATTTATGTTGAAAATGAATCCAGCACAATTAAATTATTGGTACAATATTCATTTTAAAATTAGATGGACTGCATAAAAGTACTTATTCCGTATATTTGTACGTATAATAAATAAGAAAGAAAATTAAGAATTAAGAATGAGCCACAATAAAACCATATTTTCAATAATTTGCATTCAAATAAAAGGGTTTTACATTTTTAATAAAAAAATGTTACATAAAAAAATTATTATAGGGTACTTAATTAACGTTAAGCACAAATAGTTCTCACTTAATTTCACTAAATTCTCACTATACCTACCTATAACTTATAAGTATTTAGTAAAGTATAAAATAAATATGAGATTTGAGTTTAGTTTATCAATGCGACAATATAAAAGCATTAGTATGTTTTATCTATTTTTAAAACTGGCTAAAGAATCATTATACCTACATAATATTTTCTATTTAAAAATAGAATTGTAGTAAAATTACTATTTTATTACATATTTTACGCAAATAAATTTAACTCTGAAAAACGAGAACATAATAAAGTAATAAATTTAAATAAATATTTTTCCGCAGTTGTATTATTTTATTATTTTAAATCTACTTATAATAACTGGAAAACTGGTCCAATTATCCAGTATTATTAATATTTTTTGAACTATGACTTTATATCTATTATAATGACTAGGGCCCGGAAGTTCATGCACTTGCATGTTTTTACTGAATGGACTAAAAAATTGCTAGATCAGCTACAAATTTGAATTATACTTAAACAAATCCAAATACAAAATTTTATTTTGCATATAATTGCATATTTTGAGGTTTTTTTATTTATTCGCATATTTTACAACTTTTTTGATATTAACTGCATATTAGAGTCAAATGTTATGTAATTCACAAAATAAATTACTTCTGAATGTCCTATTGATAAAAAAATAAAACAATACCAAATTATTTATAGTTGTATTGGCGGCGCGGCGCACGGCAGCGGCCCGATAACGGGTATTCCACAATATATTTTCAATTAAATATATTTATTTTTAGAAAAGTGCTGATATTTTCTGTTATTGGGATTATTACAATAACACGATTATCGGATTATAGAATGCAATCAGTTCGTTATTTCTCGTTGGTATTCTTTGACGTCTTCCGTAGTTCCGCGAGTGAATATCGAGTGTCCGCATTTTTAGATTAACTTGTGTTAAAATGCCGAAAGTAAAAACATCAGTTACCGTTAGAGGTAAAAATTACGTTACTGAATTCGGTGAACATATTTTCGCGTTCGACGGGAGTGTATTATTTTGTAAGATATGCGAAGTCAAGGTAAAGTGCGAAAAACGTTTCAGTGTTACTCAGCACTTAAGTACTGAGAAACATATAAGAGCCTCTAATCGTCAAAATAAAAATGCCACACAACAGCTAATTACTACTCCAACACGAAAATCTGACTTTTTTAAGGATTTATGTGAAGCATTCTTAAAATCAAATATTCCATTAGAAAAATTAGGAAATCCTCATCTACGTTTATTCCTTGAAAAGTACATAAATAAAGATATACCATCTGTATCTACACTGAGAAAAACATATGTCAATGATTGCTACGAAGATACGATGAATGAAATAAGTCATAATAAATGATAATAAATCAAATATTTAATAAAAAAATCTGGGTGTCTATAGATGAGACAACAGATACAGAAGGACGTTATGTGGCGAATGTGATAATTGGAACCTTACTAACCGACGGACCAGGTAAAATTTTTTTAATTGCTTCGGAAGTATTAGAAAAAGTCAACCACACGACAATAAGTAAATTATTTGATAGAACCCTTTTTTCTTTGTGGCCAAATGGAATTAACTATGACGATGTTATTTTATTTGTGACCGATGCAGCACCATATATGGTGAAAGCTGCAAAATCTATTCAAGCGTTCTATTCTAAAATGGTACATATAACCTGCCTCGCCCATGGTTTGCATCGTGTATGCGAGAAAATTCGTGCAGAATTTCCAAAAGTTGACGAACTTATTTTGAATATGAAAAAAGTGTTCTTAAAGGCGCCAGCTCGCGTTGAATTGTTCCGAAGAGAAGCCCCAGAACATCATTGCCTCCTTCTCCTATCATTACGCGTTGGGGAACCTGGTTAAAAGCCGCAATGTACTATTGTGAGAATTTTAAAGCAATTAAAAAAGTCGTACATTTATTAGATGCTGATGATGCGCTAGCCATTGGAAAAGTTAAAAAAATTATGTCAGAAACAGATTTAGAATCTAATTTAGCTTTTATTTATACAAATTATGGATTTCTAACTACGGCTATTACATGTTTAGAAACTCAGGGAACTCTTTTAACTGACGCAATAAAAACAGTGGAGAATGTAGAAAATAAATTAAATACAATAAAATGTTCCAAAGGCATTACAATTTATAAAAAATTTGAAGAAGTTATTGCGAAGAATCTGGGCTTCAAAATACTAACCAAAATTTCAAAAGTTATGCTGGGAGAAGAAATCACAATGGATAATTTACCTGAAGATATTTCTTGTGATGATCTACTATATTTCAAATACGCACCAATTTCTTCGGTTGACGTGGAGCGGAGCTTTTCGGTATACAAAAATATGTTTGCAGATAACCGGCGGTCATTTAAATTTGAAAATTTATCAAAGTCGTTGATTGTGAATTGCAATATTTAAAAATGTATATTAATTAATAATATTTTTAATTACCTGTCAAAGAAATTTGAATAAAAATCGTAGTAGTATAATAATGTTTTTTTCCTTATATTTATAAATTAAAAAAAATAAGGGCATATTTAAGCGCATATATCACGATTTTTAAGCGCATAAGTGCATGCATATTTCGGTAGTTTTTAGTGCATAAACTTCCGGGCCCTAATAATGACTATTGTAAATACATTAATTCATTAAAATAATTTATATAGGTTATAATCTTACTTCATATATAATAGTATATGATCTAAGGTAATAATAATATGTGTGATAAATAAATTGAAAATAAAATACTGAATGTCTTATTCTGGTATACATGGCGGAAATATAACTTGCAGTAGTTTAAAGTAATATTCCATAAAGCTGACTGTATCCCATCATAATATATTATACAAAAATAGGCAACAGCTATTATAATAATTAGGTTTAATGTTTATATATTTTTAGCTTACGTACATAGTTCTATAGAGATATATCGTCGTCGACAATGGTTGATTATGGTTCTTAATATAATGCGTGTACCTATATATATATGTATTACTCTTGTACCGCAAATAATGGCTGTCAAAAATAAATCGATTGGTGTAAGGACGCGTGAAGGAGAATATATTATGTGAATACTGAATAGTATAAACATATAAGGTAATTGAAGCAGGGAATTCGTATATAATATTAAACCACAAACAAACGGGGCCTCCCATCGTATATTAGGTATCTTAAACCGCATTACAAAAAAAGATGCTGTTTGCAGTTACATATTATTTGATATACGCATAGGAAAGAGAAAAGAGAATGAAATTGGAGGGACAACACACTGCGATCCGCCACCACGTACATTATAATATGTATTATGTATACAATGTATACAGGGTGTTTCGCCAAGCATGCTTACCCCCATTTTTTGATTTGCCTATAATAATAGATTTATTCAAATCAAAAATTTTGAATTATTAGTAGGTATAGTGCTTGACCGTAATGAGCGTTCCGTGAATAAGGCATGGAGGATCTTCCTTGGCCGCATGTGGATGTGGCCCATATACCGAGGAGACAAAAATATAATAATATAGCCTCGTCCCTTCTAGTCATCGTTTGGTTTGGGCCATAGTTATAATATAATATACGTCGTAATATTATTACTATGCACTAGCAATATTACTTAAATTATATTAAATTAAAACATCCAATTATAATGATAATACTTTATTGCGCTTGCTCGTCATATTAAATGTAAAATATTTGAAAAAAAAAACTTGTGTGTCCGTATCTAGTTCATTTGTAAAAAGTAAAATTCTATATACGATATACCTATATATAGGTATATACTATATGCATATATAACAGTTTACTTAAATATAAGATATATAAGATCACCTAAAAGTATAAATCGAGTACAAACCGTAATATCAGAACTCGCTAAAATATTATAGGCATAATATTATAATGGTCTTAAGAAAAATTAACGCGCTCAAAATTCTAATGCGGCGCGTCGATGAGAACGATGAACGTACTAGCTGGCTAATAATACACGTCGTCGTCTGGAGATTTTCGAATTGATCGGTTTCTATGTTGGAAGATTTGTATTTAGCTCATTTGCAATTCTCGATTCATGCCAAACAGAACACTTTTTATATCTGCACCAAAATAACCATGTCGGAACAATATTATAACATCGATGAAATTAACATCATTCTACTGGACATATTGGAAGAGATTATACTGGGTATAATCGACGGAACTTATGAAAATGAAAGTGATGCGAATCTCATTCTTCTGGTGACACCACTTCTATTAGCTGTAAGTATGGGAACACAGATCGGCGACTCCCTGCCGTGCCCGGAGACGGCCCTTGTTATAGAAAGCGCCGGTGACGACGATCAACATCATGACGTCGAGGAGCCTACAAACATTCCCACCGAAAATATCCCTCAACAAGAAGGCGACCCTGCAATGGAAGACGTAGTGGAAGAAGAGGCCATCATTTTCGTTGACATGGACTGCAGTAATTTGCCGTCGGGCGGCGACGCGCCGTCCTCGGGGTCGGGGCCCGTAGAACCCACCCCTAATCCCGAGGACGGTCCGGTCGGAGACGTTGCAATGCTGCATGTCGCAGTCGTGTCTGTAGAGAAAATCGAGCCGGTGAAGGAGCAGCTCGTAAAGGATAAACGTGACGATTCTATAGGTGAGGAGGGCCCGGCGGCAGCAGCAGCAGCAGCGCCGGAAAAGTGTGATCCACCCCGCAGGAACCGGGTTTCCAGGGGGTGGAAACGGATTAAACGCACTTTCCGCGCGTTGTGCTGCTGCTGTGTCGCGCACGAGAATCCGGACGAATAGATCATCACCCGTCGATTACAGCCCCTCGGGCCGGAGACGGCGGACAGGATGACGGCGACGTGAAGGAGGGGAGGAGGAGGATACGGGAAAGAGCACGGAAGGTGCACGGCGGTAAGTCACCGGCGCACGTTCTCCGACCACCCGCTGCGCGAAGGGTTCGCTGGCGTAGCGCGCTCGGACGTCGTTGACGCGCGAGACCCTCTGGCGGCTCGGCGAGCGCCCGACCGCAGTTACGGTCGCGCGGAGCGGCACGGACACGGCACGGCACGGCGGCTAGTAGATGTACCGGCGCGGGCAACGATTCCGCCCCGCCGGTACAGACCGCGACGGCGGCGATGGTGACCCGTTACGACGGCAGCGGCGCGGAGACTTCACGGGAAAGCGGGGTGAGTGACAGAGATTTGCGTGCTAGGAACACGGACGTCAGCGGCGCTGGACCCTAGGGAACTATAGACAGTTCCAGCGTCCGGCGGCGCGCGACTCCGCAGCGGCGGTCATTGGACCGAGACGCGGCCGAAGGGACGACGCCGGGGCGAAAACCACCGAGAGCCGAGGATCGCGCCGCGGTCCGCTGGCTCTCAGCTTTTTCGCTCCGCGGTAATCCCACGTCGGCCGGGTCACTGGTCCGATCGCCGCAAGTTCCGCAGCGCGAAATCTCGCTTCGCTCGCCCCGCTTGTCTCTAACGGTCTTCGTCGTCCGTCGCCGGGTCGTCACCGTCGACCGTCCATCGAGCGCACGACATTGTGCGCTAGCCCGCCGTTCGTCGCCGTCGACCGTTTTCGCTCCCGCGATCGTCTCGGTCTGGCCTCGCCGGCTGGGCAAGGTCGTCACGCGTCCGAGCAAACGCGCCCGCGACACTCGTCGACCCGCGGGACCGGTCGCGAGAACGTGCAAAGGTGACCAGTGGCCAGCAACACTGCTTATCCGCACCGATTCGCCATCTCGTATCCCCTCCCCTCCTGGTTTTATGTGTCTCCTGTCCGCCGTTATTTTTTTTTTCTTTAATTTTCATGTTATGTTTTTTTCGGCCTTGTTTTCTTTTTCAAATTATATATGTATTGTATATATTGCTTTTTAGCATAATAAATAAAAATATTTTTGTGAACACAAAAAATAATTGTTTCTTTTTTTCTTATTGTTCAGTGTGTAAATCAAATGTTACAGATTAACAACTAAAAAATCATTAAAATATATATTTTACACAAAAAACTCGTTAGTCGATTATACAGAGTAGCTGGCAACACAACATGGATATTATGTTCCAAAAAATATTTAAACCATCAAACACTAAAGGCGTCGAAAACTGCTGAATAAGTCATAAAATAACGCATAACACCAGCGGATACGACATGAATATAGTAATATAAACTACACAAGGATTGCAAAATAATAACATGTACTGTGCAAACACGTCAATATAGTCAAATAGTTTAGACGTAATAATGTTAAAAAAAATTCAAAACTGTATTTTACATAGGTAAATAGGTGCATGTCAAAAAATAATATTGTTTGAAAACATTTCAGTTGAGGTTGCCCCCGTGTATACGTGCCTGTACCGTTACCATATTTTCTGCATAATTATTGACTTGAGTGTTATAATAATATACAAATCTGAACAAATCTTTTGTACTAGGAAATCATCTTTCGATTTTTGACAGTTGTACAATAATATAGTCATTAGCATAACAGCACAGGAGGCGGTACGACCTTTACTGAGTGGAAAATTTGGGTGGTACGTATGACATAATAATATGAATATATCGTCAACACGATGTGCTGATAATAATAATATTATGTTTGTGTGTGCATCATAATATATTAAGTTAATTTGGTATTATGTTTGTTTTGATAAAAATTGCGAATTTGATTATAATAAATATTTTATTATTATATAGTTACTATTAGGCGTACCCTATTCACCCGAAATATAATACGTGTCACGTAAACTCATAATATTTAATAGTAATGTTTAAATGTTACATTCTGTGTTATGCGAATTATTGGGTACTATACAATTATTTGTTAATTTGTATTTAACACAGATTTGTACAGATTAAAAGAACGCTCAACTTCAACAGATATAATGGGTGAAAATTCATACTTGCGATGTCCAGAGGAGTAAGCTCAGCCTGCAGTTATATCCCATTTATTCCTCAATAGGTAGATATCTCTGATTAATTTTAGACAGTTTACATCAGGATTACTATAGCTGCAGTACCTACCCCGAAATTATCATTATCGTGGATATATTATTTATAAAACTATATTATTCATAAAACTCGATAATTTAGTCCATGGCTAAAAAGTATTTGGCCATGACCTATGTACCTAACGCATATCGACCTCAACTTAGATTTCATGACTGGCGGTATACTATAATATTAATGACCATATTTTCAATAATTTATATTTTTTTATACCTAGGTACTTCTATATAAGTACTTCCTTTATCCTTCTATATAAGGAATGCCTAGTAGTGAATAGTGATATGAACTTCTATAATGATTATAGCCCCTCTTTATAAAATAATTTATGACTAACAACTAACAAGAGTGATTACTATCACATGTATCTCTGACTGTAGATGACTATACTTATGTCTTACACACACACACACTTAAATATAATACTTAAAGTTCTATAATGTGTCATATTTTGAAATAATATAAATATATTCGTTATATAATTTATATTAAATGAATATCTGTGTTTTTGTCCAATATTAAGTTATAAATAAATCAACATCGAACATATTAATTCTTCTTCCTTCGTTCATAAAATATTATAATACACAAATCTACTGTTGAACGAGGGTAAGATAATTTGTTATAATATTAAATCCTCATGTGTCATGTGTATATGTCTAGTGTCTACATACATAATACATAGGAAGGTAGTATGTATAATAAATATATGATTAATTAAATATAAATATATTTGATATTACTACACTTAATTTTTTCAAATGAGTAGCAATGTTTTTTTGTTAATTTTTAAGCAGATGAATTTTTTGAAAATGTACATGTATCTAAGTCAAAATTCGAAAAATTTGGTTTTGAGGTAATTAAAATGTATATATATATACCAATTAGTAATTAGTATAGTAATGATAACAGACAATATTAAAAATATTATTACAACAAAATAAAATAGATATTTAATCTGGTATTTATTAAACTTCGACATTTTTACAAATTATAAAATGTTGATAGTTTAATATTAAATATAAGTAACTATAATTTTCAAATCATCATTGCCTTTATATTTTACAAAAATATTATCCTTATCCGTTAGCACTTGCTACTTAGCACGCAAAGTTAAATAGCTAACTAAAAAAATCATCTTTCAAATTTCAATTTAGATACATCAAAAATTTCAAAAACCATATAGCCCTATATATACCTTTGAATTATTTATTGCAAAAGATATGATTTTAAAAAAAAAACGAAGCTGCAGGACACTACTTAAATTATTTATAGTATAAATACCTAAGTCTTTGGAGTAAGTGGAATAGGTACTTAAAAATTGATCAATTTGAAATTTGAATTAGTTCATTACATATTAAAGAAAAAAATGGGGGTGAGCAGGCGCATCGCCCTGTATAGTGTGTGTGTGTGTGTGTAGATAATATATATTAATACACTCGACGGTGGTCGGTCGAGAGGGCTTGTTCGAAACTCAATTCATGCAGATACGTATATACTATATACACATATATATATAATAACATGGCATTCGTATATACATAATATAATAATACGTATTCTGTATCTTTATATATATATACTTATACTGTACAATCCTAGGAGTACCGTCCCGCCAATCAAAGATCGTTTGTCTGGCTAATTTCGCTTTTCATTTACACCCCGCCGCCGGCATTCAACCGCAAATCGCAGCATGTATATATAAACATATTTCCTGAACGCACATTCCCTGCCGCAAATATTATACACATATATTGCCCGATTATAATATATCCATCCCTTTTACCACCGCCTCGTTTTCCGTTTCAATTTAGCGTTAACGAGCCGCGACTTTAACGTATATAATACAATACATCGTATTACATCGCGTATATTCCTGCCGCTTTCTAGCACCGCAATTCCCGTTTGAGTGTTGACGCGACAAAAAAAAAACAAAAACATAAAAATCATATACAACTCTTACACTGCAATACATATAATATTACGTGCCTAATAATACGGTTATAAATCATATTTATCATATTATATGTCCTTGGATTCCTTTAGCGCCGTAATACCTCCAATTTCTCTTCCAGCTCCAGCGGTCTTTTTCTAATCTTTGATTAGTCCTATATTATAGAATATTATGGGATTGTAATCTATAATCCATATAATAAGCTTTGCTCACAGTGAAATTCTAATTTAACGTATCTAAAAATATAGGTATTTGTCCTACATTGCCACAATTTAAAAAATATTAATCAACCCTTGTATACAGTGGACAGCACACGAATTGCGTCCCGAAATAAAAAATCGATAAGTGGGTACACAAGTTGCGTCCGGCTTTATCTAAGCAGCTATATGACATCCATACAATCTGAAAATGACTTTAAATTGTTTAAGAATGGATACACCTGCAGGGTAACTGAATATCGCATGTCAAAAGATGAACCTCCCAGCTGCGAAGCTTGTGGCCAACGTCTCACTGTCAAACATGACTTGTCCTGACGGAATACCATCTATACGAACAGCAGCGAATTTACCTCAACTTGATCGAAAGAGGATAGTTAAATTGAGTCTAAAATACCGTTTTTGTGGTAAACTGAGTCCAGGGTCTGAAAAGGGTATAGGTAAACTGAGTCCCGGATTTGAAAAGGTATAAGGTAAACTCAGTCCCTGGTTATAATGGGTTTAGTTTCCAAAAAAGCACATTTTCCTTCTCACTTTTACAGG
The DNA here is from genome assembly GCA_027563435.1 of Nasonovia ribisnigri. Taxonomy (NCBI): domain Eukaryota; kingdom Metazoa; phylum Arthropoda; class Insecta; order Hemiptera; family Aphididae; genus Nasonovia; species Nasonovia ribisnigri. The sequence goes on along the minus strand of JANEHU010002594.1, from coordinate 7,834 downwards.
CTTAGGACTGAGGAAATAAACCAGAAGGATCAATATATGTTATAATATATATGTAAACGTAATCTAAAAACCACTGTTCTTTATCTCCTATAGGTTGAATTGTCATGATATCTTCAACAAAACTCCAAATTTATTTAGGCTTAAAAAAGGTAAACCAAAAAATACTCTTAAAAATTTACTGTGTTCGGATTTTTGATCTCGATATACGATATAAGTTAATCCAAGACATTAAATTTTTTTCACCAACTTTGTCCAAGGTGGAATCGACACCCTTTGATTTCAATCAAAGGCCAAACATGTCTTGTGGCAGTATACATCTATCTCGAAATCGATAAAAATATACTTTATTATTAACGTATCTATGAATTGTGAAAATTTGATGAAAGAACTTTGGACAGCATTTAAATGTTCCGTTTACCTACGTAAATATTGTCTGTATAGCAAAGCGGTTTTGAATTAGCTACTGTCGAAAAAAAATTATAATGGTATGAATGTCACAAATTATCATTAAAGGTTCACCAGTATTTGTCAATATTTCCATATTATTTAACGAATTTTGTGTTTCTAAAGAACTTTTAGGCAATCTTGGATGAATACTATTTCGGGAATTTCGTATATTTTGTTTAATAAGGGTTACATCTGATAATGTTAAATTTAGTAAATCACTTGTTCTTATTTCTGTATGAATTAATTTAGCTGATTTTGCGAAATGTCAAGGATTGCTTTTCTTTTTAGTGCACTATTAAATTGCTATCTATTCAGCGTTTCTTAGTGTGATTTTTGGTTTTCAGAATTAAAAATAATAGAATTATGATCGTTAAATTTTAACTAACACTTACAATAATTTAAGTAGCAAGCCCATCATTGAATATCGTTTTTAAGTATCTTATGAAATCGAAATTTATGTCCGTTATCTATAAAAATTATCTTGTTTCGTTCACTTGTCATTGAATCCATTGTGCAACACTATTATAACAACACTGTTTTGTTTTTTGTAATAAATTATTTTAAAAACTGTAATTTTAAAGTTGAACACTGGAACAGTTGAACTACAGCCGGTGACTAGTTGTCATAGTCATTGGTATAATTAACGTATTGTTTGACGATACGTTTTTTGGATAATCGATAAACGAATAATATAGTGCCATAATTTTAGTGGTATTAAGGTCTTTCCAAACGGCAAACACTATCGGAAAATCGGTAATCGATAATCACTAATTGGTTAGAGACTTTCCATTTTTAAGTAGGTACATTATCATTATTTATAAATTATTTTTTCAAAAAATATTACTATCAATTTACCTAGCACGTTAAAGTTTTCCGGACTCAATTTACCTAGCACGTTAAAATATTTCGAACTTAATTAACCTAGCCCCAATATTCACCCAATTATTTGGGACTCAGTTTATACTGAAACTCTTGACGCAACCTTCGGACCTAACCCAATCTCAAAAAGAAAATCCTGAAATTTCTAAAATTAACTATTCTAATCGACAAAATTGAATCATTTTGTTAAACTAAGAATATATTGTATGATAATTTTAAATAGTTATTAAGACATGTTAAATAATGGTCTTTGCTGCCAAGTTGAATTTGTAATCAATAAGAAAAAAAAATCCGGTTAGTGGATGTAGCTCTGCTGTTCAGTAGGTTACTGCAAATGGGTCACGGTTTAATGGATGGTATAGTAAATTTGAATTCAATGATATAATATAAATGTATACGAAAAATGGTTCTGAGTTGAGATGGTTTGTCAGTGTGGATATTTTATATTGTTATTTCATATTATTATATTATACGGTAGCCGGTAAGTTGAATTAATATTATACAATTACAACATAAAAACCATAATCATTATTCTTGGTTGTTTAATATTTAATTTAATGCAAATTTGATCATAAAATAACTTTTTGAGATTTTTTGGTTACAGAATAACCTTTTCGCGTGTGGAACATTGTTTTAAATTTTAAATTATTAGCTATAGAAGTTTAGCATTTTATCAATTTTTAACTACAAAATAATTTTTTAAATTTGAAATTTGAAAAATCTTTTAAAAAATCGAACTTCAAATACTTATACAAAGTAAGCCGATTTTGTCGAAAACCGATTTTGGGTAAAAATTTCAGTTTTTTGCTTAAATTTTCTTTTGTTTGTCCCTGCGCTTTTGAAAACTATTGGGATTGTAAATTTAAAATTTTGACCGAATGTGCCAACTAGATTCCCTTTCCCATCGAACAAAATACTGTTGAAAACATCGAAGCAGTTTTACTGTCCTAAACGGTGATGACAGACACAAAATAAATAAATAAATAAATAAAACACACATCATTGTAAAATCAATACATTCATCGCTCCTCTCAGAATCTAAAATCTGAAAATTATATTCCCCAAATTAAATTTTATAACTATATTTTATCCCAGTTCCATTTCAGTATGATAATGTAAATTTATAGTCGATAATATTTTTAAGTTGGTTTGGATCGTGTTGTTGGATTGTTCTTTGTTAATTTTCTTAATAAATCTTATTCGCATAAAATTACGTCAGTGATTTTAAGTGAAAAAAAAAATGTTATTTAATACACCTAGATGGCTACAAATTTCTTTACCATAAAACATTGAGGAATGTTATGATATTCAACTTTGCAGTTTCTTTAAAAAAACGAAGTACGAAAAGTCATACATTAAACTACAATGTTAAAATAACATTATATAGAACGTGCAAATGAATAAATAATAATTATAATTGTATTTAAGATTCTACTGAACTATTTAATAGACAACAACTGAGTGATAATTTAAAGCGCAATGCTTTAGAAGAACTTTATGATAAAGATAAACCATAAAAACATATTCATAAATATCTTTATCAAAAGACATTCCAACAATGACAACTTATGGTTTAACCTTAATCCGTATAATATATATACATATTATATCACTCCAGGTCATCTAAAATTCCAAAACTGCAGCCAGACAATTTACCTGATTTACATTCTCCAAAGATACCAGACTATAGATAAATAAATTTAATAATTATAATTAGGCTTAGGTCACTCATGAATGAGTCTAGAAAAAATTCTACAAAACCAAAGTTTTTAACTATTTTGCGCTATTCTGAATACCTATATAACCTATATATCTTTACAAAAATAATAATAGTTTCTGAGAAAATGAGTATACCTATAGTATATACCTACCTTACAGAGATATTATATACATGAGAGATGACTATGTATGAGAGTTAATGAGGAAAGGTAATAACATATTGTAATATTATAAGTCTATAATTTAGGTTCTTATGGAGATGAGTGAAGTTTGTAAATTGGTGTATGAATTACCTACATAATTATACTCAATATTAAATTATTATTATAGTTGTTATTCTCGGATCAAATATGATATAAATGAATTAACAATAATAAATTCATAAACAATTTTACAATATCACTGAACTATATAGATATAGAAAGACGGAAGTATGGAGTTGTATGTATAATTCTCATATATGTAAAATAGGCATATTACGGGAGCTGCCATATGCAATCCGATTTGATTTTTAATATTAATATTGTGACGATGATAACAATTTTCATAGACAACATAACATTTCATTATTTTTTCTCTTGACTCGGAATGCATATTAGTATACTTTAGCTTTCCATACTTGCAACACTCCCAGTGTCGACTTCGAAACTTCGTCAGCAAAACGTTCCTTTTCAACTTTAAAAACCTATTAAAAGAACATAGCTGCAGTGAAAATCGTCTTACAGTTTTAGCTTTATTGTCCATCAAAGTATCATTAGGTAAATATTGAAGAAATAATCAATACATTTTCCAGAATGCCACTTGATTTTTGATTTAAAATTATATTTAACCATTTTTTTAGTTATTTATATTTTGTATACATTATTATATATTATATTTTGTACTGTATAATAATATTATCATTAAAATTGATATAATATAATTATGTTTTTTTTAGTTCATGTGTAAAAAATATTTCGACTCGTTTATGCCCAGTCTTGCTAATATCTAAATGATATTTAGGGCTCATTAAAAGTTTAAAATTTTTGTAAAGACTAAATTCCTCAAAATATTTATTGATATTTGAAATTTTCAAGTTTTTTAGTTTTTTCTATAAATGTCAATAATATTTTTTTCCTTCTTTCAAAAAGCTTCAAAATGTAATACAACGTTCTTTATAAGATATTATAATAGCGGTTTAAGAATATTAAAAATACATAGTATATAGGCACATGTGTAAGACATATAGACATAAATGTGCGCAATTGTAAAATATTGTACTGCCAACTTCACAGACCTAACTATATAGCTGTAATTTGAAAATAAATTTGTTTTTGCTTAGTAAGTTAATTTGGGTCAACTCTCCGCAGAAATTAATAATGAAACAAAATCAGCATTAAAGTAAAATACTGTTGGTGGTCCATTTACTAGTAATTTTTTATTAGGTTTGAATCTTATATTATTTATATATTATATTGTTAAAATAGAACACCTATTATTATCTCATTCCCACACTATATATATATTATACAAATGTGATATTACACAGTTGACTCTCCTGTAGATACAGTCGACAGTCTGTACAATACGGATAATTGAATTTTTACAGAAGTATAACAATTTAAATATATAATACTACATTACTACATACCTAAGTATCTAAACTGAGTGGGTACCGTAAATATTAATTAATAATTAAATATAATTTTAGTGAATCGTTATTTTAAATGAAATAATTTCTCTACAAATAACTTATAAACTATAATATAAAGCACAATTTAACAAATTATGATAGTTACTTTATTAGGTACTAAATTCGTTCTGTTTGCGTTCAAGCACAGTAAACAGTATATATTTTGTAACTATTACCATACCTTGTAACGGGACAAGTCCGTCAATGAAACACGTGGTGCGCTCTTGTTCCGTTCCCATGCATTGTTATCTGCCGCAATTGATGTAACGGACGATACTATAGTAAATACTAAATACGAAGGTTTATAATATGACGCTCGCGACACAAATGAAAGCTCACTCGACTCGGCGCCATGTTTTTGACCGTCATTTACCAGATACTTTGTTTATTAATTCAACAAAACTAAGAACTCAATTCAATTACTTACTACTATTACATATCACGAAATTACATGCAGAAAAATAAAAAAATACAGATACAACCATAAATTAATATTCGGACACCGAAACCAGCGGAAAATCACTTTAGAAAGTGCTACATAGTAGAAACCCCAGAATATGATAAAAGACCGCCAGTCACGACATCTTAACACACTCCCTACTTCTCAAAAATCTCGCACCCAATGCTAAGTCTGGGTCTAATCTGGATGGTATTCGAAACACCGTTATACGGATTATCCAATTAGGCTATACAGAAGCCTGCAAACAACTACATTTGAAAGCTAACGAAAAACTGTATGTACTTCGGGTTTACTCGTAATTAGGAATCATACATTGTTGCTCAGATTCATTTTATACTTCCAATACTATTAAGTATTGTGCTGGGATACTAGTTTATTAATATCCGTAAACCAAAAATGTTTTATACTCAAGTCTCAAAGTGTATTCTCCAGTAAAAGTGACCCCTCCTTGTGTCGTTTAAGTTAAACCGACAGAGGAACATAGTGTACGTACCAAATTCAATGTGAAGAAGTAGCCGCCCTGTTGAAGCATTTACAGAACTGTCCCGATCACGGACCACATCCAGGACGGTGAGCAACACACTGTCCCTATCATAAGCGGAGGTAAACGATATCAATCATCATTCATCGTCCACGGATATACGAGGGAGATCGATCGATGTTAAGCGAAAAATGTTTATGATTAAATCATAAAATACTGAAATTAGCACAGTGCTGTCCATCTACTTTACATTTTTTTTCTTGTTTAATCGTAAACGTTATTTATTTGATTTTCATTAAAAACAAAATTAGAAATCCACATTAAATAGGTACATTATTAAACATCACGTACATTCTTACTTCATATATTTCGACAGCCTATTTACCCCCACAAGTGTACATTTTAAAAATGTTTTACTGCATTATATTTTTTTGAATCATATAAAATATAAGACACCTTACTACTATCAAACAGATACTCAAATATATATAGAGGGTGAGCGAACAGCAGCTGTGTCATTGCCTTCTGTGTCCTACAGTCAAACATATAGTCGGGCATTAAACTATAGTGTGTGGAGATCGCTACGTAACACTCGTAACAGGCAAGACGAAGGTAACTGAATCCCATTATCACTAGACACCAGTTATGCTACTTTGGCCACCATCACGGACAAAATGTAATGACGGAACCTGGTAATCTGACTGCATCAACCATCAACCGTAGACTGAGGTGTGTATAATTCCAATGTGACACGGCGTAATGAATAGGCAATATAGGTGCATTACTGTGGAACATAATATTACTAGCTGATCCCGTGCACTTCGCTGCCCGTAAAATATGACTACTCTTAAAAAAATTGTGAATATTCAACTAATTTTGTGTGTAACTCACTGCAGTAAGTGCAACTCAGCCACCCTTGTAGGCAACCCGACTACGTCGGATCGCGGACAACGCCGATGAGCGGCTACATGTGTAAAAATTCAATTTGATGCATGCTTGTACTTGATTTGCCCGATGAACATTTGGAGACAAATAAAATAATAAATACTTATTTCTACTAATTATGAAAAATTGTGATTATTCAACTCCTTTTTTGTGTAACTCGCTGCAGTAAGTACAACTCATCCACCCTGGTAGGCAATCTGACTATGTCGGATCGCGGACAACGCCGATGAGCGGCTATAATATGTGTTAAATATTCGATTTAAAGCATGCTTGCACTTGACCTGCCCAAATAACCAATAGCAACCAATAGTAAATAAATACTAATTTATACTAATTATTAACTTAAAACTAATTGGTGCACAATATTTTTGGTTGTTGGCTGTATTAACAATTCATATCTACACGTATTATGGCGATAATTCTCGGAACAATTCATATCTACACGCCACCGACGATAAAACACATACAATAGAAAAAAGGTCAGGTTACAGATAGATATTATCGCGGTCGGCCACGGAAAAACCCGAAATACACCATGCAATCATACAAACACAGTTATTTTTTACAGACTTTTTAAGTTCAAATTTGGACGGAATTACATATTAAAATCAACTTTAACGAGTAAAAGTATATATTATAATATTTTTATAGCATCACTGATAATTTTAGGTTAATAATTAAATAATATGAATAATATTAATTCAACTTAGCAGCTACCGTATAATAACAATATCAATATAATTTAAAATATCTAGACTGACATACCGTCTCCGCTCAGAATCGTTTTTCTTATACAATGATATTATACCATTGAATTCAAATTTAATACCATCCATTATAGTACAGTGATCTACTTGTAGCCTACTGTACAGCAGGCAACATCACTTAACCCTTTATTTTTATTTTTTATTTTTTTTTTATTTTTGTGTCTGTCATCACGTTTTAGGACAGAAAAAATGCTTCGATTTTCTTCAATAGTACCTTTTCTGATAGGAAAGTGAATCTAGTTGGTACTTTGGGGGGTCAAAGTCAAAATTTCCCAGTAGTTTTCATGAGCGCCTGGAAAAACAAATGAAAAATTATGGGAAAAACGGGAATTTTTACGGAAAACCAATTTTCGACAAAATCGATTTTGGTTTTTGGTATAACTCTAAAGAAATGACCGTAGAGACATGAAATTTTGACCGAATGTTTATATATGCATTTTCTACACACCATAGCATTTTCAAAA